>OVBI01000284.1:0-95181 GCA_900406495.1 Sisymbrium altissimum | reverse complement strand
TATATATATATATATATATATATATAAAGAGCAAAGTTTATGTATAGGAGTCATGAAAGAGCATAAGTAAAAAGTTTTAAATTTTATATAAATTTTGGAATGCACTCATTTTATGTTATTAGTATTATTATTATTATTATTATTAAAAATATAAGAGCTATTCTCTTTAATTTAATAGAAAAGTAATCACATATATTTATTTTTCATTAATCAAATTTTCAGGAACATATTTTATATTTTCTGGAGTTTCTCTTGTGACAATCGTATTCATATGGATTTTGGTGCCTGAGACAAAAGGTCGAACACTCGAAGAGATTCAAGCATCACTAGTCCAATTTTCATAAATTAAATTAAAGCATGATAAATCATTACAAATGTCTTTGTTCACCAGGTTGCAAAAGTTTTTCACAATGTGATATTTGATTAAGTTTCTAATAATATGATTAGTCTTTTCTAAGGTTTTCATCTAATTCACCTTATAATGTTGGAATTTAAAATAGGAAATTATATATATCGTATAAATCAAATTTATTTTTAAAATATTTTATTAACTTAGTTATCATAATTATGAATCATAATCACATTTTCTTTAATTCAAAAATATTTCTAATCCATTATATTATAAATGAGTGTAGATTTTAGAATATAAATAAAACTGTCATACAAATTTTAAATTATACATTTTCCAAAAATAAATAATTTAACTAATTTTTAAGTTTTGTTGATTAAAATTTTCAATTTTCAAATTTTGTTAAATAAAATGATTTAATTTTTTTTAATTGATGAAATTTTCACAATAAATTATTAAAGATGAAAACACAAATTTTCGTTTCACCCAAAATCTATTTAAAGAATTTTAGTAAATGGTAAATCTTTTATAATCATATCAATCTTTATAAAAAATAACCTAAATATAATTTTATTTGCTGATAAAGTTTATGAAAAATGATTCATAATTATGTTGTAAGTAATATTAAAATATAAGTTTAATATGCTTAAATTTTAGGGAATAACATATTAATCATATGTTCATGCTCAAATTGTATTTTCTATTCTTTAGTATTTGTTAGTATCAAGATAACTAAAAATTTTAAGAAAATGATTAGTCAATTTTTATTATCAGTTATAGTTTTATTAATTCAATATATTAATATTTTTAAATAATTTAGGAAAATAAATAATTGAATCTAAAACTTGTATTTATCACTTATTCTATTATTTATTGAAGCAAAAATTATATAGTTTTACATTTTTATTTGATGGTAAAAAAATAATAAAATACGAAAAAGTTATTTTATTTCTGAAAAATATGTAAAGTAAATTTTTTGTTTTGATAAGAAAAAATCCAATTTTTATTGAATAAGCTCTCTTAATCTCAGAGTTAGTCAACAATTACAATTAGCTAATGTTCCAGGTAAAAGGGTCTGGTCAAAAAAAGAAAAAATGGATCAAAACACTAGTTAACAAAAACTGAACACTGTATTAGTAAAAAATGTATCATTAAATATATACATTTTTTTGGCAAATTCTTTAAATCTAAACTAAATCACTTAACAAATAGCATTGAATTTTGACTTTTGACTAGTTATTTTAAAATTACTAAGGAAATAACATGATATCTACCAAAAATATAAAAGTAATTAATTCAGTAACATATAATTTTGCTTGTTTATATAAAGGGGAGAAATTGGGAGAAAGACAGTAACTAGAATGGGATTGAATAATAAGAAATAAGAAATTATAAAACAAAAACTAGAAACTAAAAAATCTATAAGGGGGATTCAGTGATAACGATTAGAAGTTAAAGGAGCACGCTGAGAAGTTAGAAAACATTGAGGAGTAAACTACAAAGTATAAAACGCAACAAGCTACTGCGTAGCGGCTGTGTCGTGTCAGTTGGGAATAAAATTTTCGGACCGTGAAACTTCTCGGAGAAGACTGAAGACGAAGAAGAATCTTTCAGGATTCATCAATGGTGATTCCTCCGAGTTCTAGGTATTTTTCTCTTCTCACATGTAATAGTCTAATTTTTTTTTATCTGTCGCTTTGACTTAATGATTTGTTTTTAGTTGTTAACTATCAATTATTTGTTTAATAGTTTCCAAATTAAAAAAAAACAAACAAACATTCTTCAATTTGTCTTTACGTTTAGGTTGAACTATCGCAGTGATGTCGACAGCAACGAGTTTCACGCTTACTGCTTCTCTCTCGCTAAGTAAGTACATCTCACTTTACATTTTCCCTTCCTTTTTTCATCATTTCGGTTAACCTAAATCTGCATTTCTGGCTCTCCAGTTTCACTCTGCATTTCATTTTTTTCTTCTTTCCCGATAATTCGGGGGAATCTCAAAAGTTGGTTTTGTGAGTTGCAGTCGAATCGATGCCGCTATTGGGAATGATGAAGTTCCGGTGGACGCTCAAGACCTTGCTATAACCCTCAATCACGTTTGTTTACTTTCGTCTTCTGAATGTGGTTTCTCATAAAGTTTCGATCTTTCAAGGTGCTTCCTTTGGGTTAGTCTACTCATATTTGCTGTTGTTTCCGTGTTGTATGTTGCAGGTGTGCCAGCATACATGTAATAACGAAACGAAGGCAGTGATAATGGCGTTGATGATCTCAGCCAAGGTAACAGAAGAACAGAGTTAGAATTTGTAACTCTTGTCGTTATGATTAGATTTAGATGTGCTTTCTTCTTCTTCTTCTTCTTCTTTTTTGTATGCTCTTCCCTCGTTTGTTAGCTATAAGTCCATTTTGGCAGGGTCACTACATGCAGAATTTCTTACAAGTTTGCTGATTTAGATATATTTAGTTCTGTATAGGTTACTTACTTGAGGTACATGTTATATATAATTCTGTGTTTGTGTTTCTCGCACAGACTGCTTGTCGGCTTGGATGGTTCCCGGAGAGAGAATCTCAAGAATTGTTGGCTCTTGTAGACTCGGTTTGTGTAGTTCCATACGAATTTCCAATCAGAGACTAGCCAGGATTCTTTAAATAGTGATGTTTTCCTTCTTGTACAGATGTGGAAGAGTTTCAGCCGTCCTGAAAATGTCGCCTCTACTCTAAATAGTCCCGTCAGTCTAATTCCGCAGGTCATGGAGAGGTAAGCTGCAATTATTTCTTATGATATGTTAGCTTATGAGGATTGAGTAGTCGAATGTATTTTACAGCTTCTTAGACAGTCTTGTGTGTTCATTCACTTATCTCACGCTAGCAAGGGTACTACTGTAAGGAAAACTTGGTCACTAAGATCGAAACGTTGGTTTGTTTTGAATCTCTTCCTTCTTTTTTTTGTCTGTAGGTTCTATCCATTTTTGAAACTGGGGCATATTTTTTTTTCTTCCGAGGCGGAGGTGATTATTAATTTATTTATCAGTACTAAGTACCTTATAAATGTGTGCTTTTAATTAGCTTCTTCTCTTCTGGCAGGCAGAATCAATCGTATTGGTGAAGGACTTCCATATTACAAAGAAGATGCTGCAACATGTTCTCAAACCGAAAGTAGTATGTATTGGAATTTATGTTATGGATGCGTTTTATTACTCTGCTAGTCTTGGTGCTACCTTTTTTCTCTTCAGTTAAACTCGCTTGGTTGCTCATACTGTATTGTGCATCTGTGGTTTCTCCTGCAATTTTGTTTTTATATGTAATTAGGTATGCATATGCATGAATGTACATTCAAGGCTTAAGTTTAAGCTTTGTGGGTCATGTCACTTTAGCGTGTTATATTTTTTAATCTCTTTTTATGTACTCGCTTATTATGCTTAATGGTTTATTACGGATATCTTGCTTGCTCTTCAGGGATTATTTGTTTTCCGGACGGAGGACATAAGCAAATCTAGTTGTATTATACATCCTCAAAAAGTCAGGTGTGGTTGGATTGTTTTCCCTTTTCTCTTAACCGTTTGGGAAGCAGTTTCTGTATGTTAACTAACTTCATTGGCTTGTTTATGAAATTTACAGCTTTTTGTTGAATGGAGAGGGCGTTGACAAGAGATATGGCATCTCAATGGTTCGTGCCTTTCGTATGTTTCTCGGATATTTTTTTTGATGTACTTACAAGTAATTGTTTATTCATTGTAATTTCTTTTCAGGATCCTGGGCCGCAGCGTCCAACAAATGTTTCTAACCTGCTCATCCCTGGGTCAAATCTTCTGCAAACGATAGGCAGTTTTGGAGGTTTCTGTTCAATTAATAATTTTATTGATCATTTTTGTTTCGTCTCGTCATTCTCAGTGATAATGAAAAAAATACCCATTTGCTACAGGTAGTTACTTCATTGTTATTGCCTTATTGGAGGACATACTACTCCCCGTCAATCCGTCGCTGAAAGATTATGTTCATTCTGAAGTCATTGAATCAAATTCAGGTAGTTCAAGAATTTTTAGTCACTAAGAGCTTATGGCATATATCCCACAGTGAAGTCATCAAATCTGAGAAGCATTTCTTTAGATTATGTTTTCTGAGAGTTTATTGTTTGTATTTTTCAACTTCTGTCTGTAGATTGTGACATAATTGAGGGCCCATCAAGGATATCTCTCAGCTGTCCTATCAGGTATCCCGGGATGTTGTTCTAGCTTTATGTCTAAAGAAGTTGCTTTCACAGTTACCTTAACCTTTTATGATTCATTGTAGCAGCCGCACGCGTATCAAACTTCCTGTGAAGGGTCATGTCTGTAAGCATCTTCAGGTGACGCATTTTCTGTTCAGTATTAGAAATGATAGTATTATTCTTGTGTTTCCGTCATTTAAAATCATGGTGAAAGAGAACTATTTCATTAATACATAGCATTCAAGGCTCTTGTATGCTTCGCTGTTGCCAACATGTAGTATATTTTTGCCAGTAAATACGTTTTAAATGTGTAACATCCTTGCTTGTGAAAGTTGCGGGTAAAGGGGGACTTGGCTTATAGCAAAATAATAATTGGAGAAATATATCCCTTATCTCTCTTGTGATATGTTGCTTTCTGTTGTAGTGTTTTGATTTCTGGAACTATGTCAAAATAAATACGAGAATACCATCATGGCGCTGCCCGCATTGCAACCAGTCTGTCTGCTATACTGACATCCGTTTAGATCAAAGCATGATAAAGGCAAGTGGCTTGCTACTGTTGCTTGGTGGTATCTTTTCAAATCCCACAGGACGTACGCTGGATAAATAACCTTGTCTAATATCCACAGATTCTAGAAGAGGTGGGAAGTAATGCTACGGACGTGGTTATCTCTGCTGATGGATCATGGAGGGTTGTAACGGAGAACGATGAGAATGTGGAAGCTGTGCCGGAAACCACTCATCAACACGGAGACCCAAATAGTTTCCAAAACGTGGGGCCAACTGTTGTGGATCTTACAAGCGATGAGAATGAAATGGAAACATCCGGAGGCACTCAAGTCAATGAACAGAAGCCTTGTTTATCGGAGATTCCTATGCTTAACCAGTCTTCTGCTTCGATTGACGCACTGCCACAGTTGCCACAGACTTTGAATGTTTTTGATGGGCAGCAACAGTTCACGAACTTCCCCCAAGTAGTAAACACGCGAGATTCTGCAGCAAGAGAAGTCATACACATGCCCTTCTTACCAACCTCATCTCCACAAGATAGAATAGCTACTAATACGGGCAGCTTTCAAATGTCAATGCCTGCTGCTCAGTCTTCTCAATTTCAAGGGTCGCATGTTTCGCCACTCGCACAGTGTCTAGGAAGAACCTCTAATTTGATGGAGAGGTGGAGCCACATCTATGGAAATGGCATAACTCAAACTGAGCTGTCATCCATGCCGCCTCCGTCGCATCATCAATATGCAATGCAGGTTTGTCATCCAATACCATATGGTTGTTTTTTGTTTTGTCTGCGATTTTCATCTGTTTCAACTTGCTTAGCAAAAAGCAACAAATACCTGATCTTAACCGCCATTATGGCATGCAAGGATTCCTAGCTTTAATTTCCCATATACATAAATGACTTTGCTTTCTTAACCTGACTGTGAAGATTTTCCGTTTCTTATCTTGTTTGCAGAACCAGAGGCTTCCCGCCAGGAGCCTGTCCCCTGTACAGGAAAGACCGATCCCATCTTCCATTACATATCCCCAAACTTTAGCTGTCAACTATCTAGGGACCTCCGACCAGAGACGCATGCAGATGCCCATTCAAAGACCCATGCAAAGACCCGTTCAAAGAGTGAATCCTGGTGGCGCAGCGGAACAGTTCTCATTGCGTGAGTTCATGAATTTGACTCCTGCTAACACTGCGAATTGGCGACCACAGTACCGGATGCGAGGCAGCATAATGCCCGGTTCCACGGGGTATGACCACATGATCATTCGACCTACCCGGCCGGTTCAGGCACCAGCTCAAACACTTCCCCAGCCTCAGCTAACAGGTCACAATTATATCCCGGTTCAGGCGCAAGCTCAAACACTTCCTCCATCTCAGCCAACAGTTTACAATTATATTCCCGATCAGGCGCAAGTTCAAACACTTCGTCAGCCTCAACCAACAGCTTACTATAACATAAATGATGAAATTCAAGCTTTTTTGGCGCATCCAAGCTATCCGATTGGTACTAATGAAACGCCAGCTGGAATCGGTTCATTGCCCGTGGCGGAAGGTGTTGGGCCACCGGGGTCGTTTTGGTCAATGCCTCCTGAGACATGGTGATATCTGATGGCTTAGATATGCAGCACACCGTTGGTAGCAAACTAACAGAATCAGTTAGTAGTATATAAGTCGGCTTTTTGGTACTAACCGGTTTAGGCATTCCGGTATGTTTATGGGGCAAGTTGTTTTCGATGTAGGGTATTTAACTATTTATTGAGATTTACTCATTGTGAAAATATTCGGGTATCCTCTGATCTTTTTTGTACTTAACTAATAGAAAAATGTCGACCCTATAATAACTTAATCCAAAAGGTTTATATTCCGGTACGTCATTTCAGGTTTTCTTTTTTAAGCGTAACTTAAAAGCACTAGTCCACTAGACATTAAAAATAGCTGAATGATAGTAAGAGTCTGTATTGTCTAACATATCACTTGCAGTGGGCCAATGAAAGTCTATGTCTCAACATTCATGAGGTCACAGTTCTTATCCTATCATGTTCTCTAATTCTCAATTTTCTTTTTTTTTGCGTATACAAAAACTTTGGACGTCGAACTCATATTTCTTTCGGACTAAAAACACTTAGAAGTGAGCATGTTAATTTAGTTTCTTTCGGCAGTCGAATTCATGGCTTTAACAGCACTCACTGTTAAAAGGACCTTTAATCACCGCGTATTTACCACCAACATTAGTTATGGTTGATTGTCTTTAATTCCATTGTCATTTTTTCTGATATGTGTATGTAATTCGAACTTTGTACTTGGAATTTATAAAATCTTGGTCTTGAATTGTGTACCCATCAAATATCGGATAAAGTACCATAGTTAGTATCAACCGAATTAAAACCTAACCTTAAAACCAAATGAAAATACTATTAAAATCCTAACCTAACATAAATAAGTAGATCGAAGTGGTGCATTTGGTAGGTACTCTGTTTATCATACTAAAAACGTGAACTATTCAAATAAGAAATACGAACATAATAGTAATATTGTTTATAAACATCAAAGCGCATTTATTATTCTATCTTCTGATATTATAATCATCAAAAAGACAATTATTTGAGGGGAAATCAATATAACAAAAGACGACAAGAGAACACGATATGAATGTATAGTAGCCAACCTCGTGCCTCATAGTCGATTATATACTTTATACTGTAATCTACCGAATATTGGTCATCTGAAGGAGAGAGAATAGATCCAATGTACCACGAGATGATTCGAATTAATTAAACAAAGAGTAAACTTTAAACCAAATTTAAAACTATTATAATTTCTATCTGGAGCTCCACTTGTCTGTAACAACAGTCTATATAACTATTCAAAATTCCCATGCTCGTAAAGTTTTTTTCACTTTTTATAAACATGTCACATTCAAACAAATCCGTAATCCCAGACTCCCAGTTTCCAACTGGCATATCATATATTAGTTTTAATTCCTTGGCAGGACTATTTTTCTTTGGATAACAAAATCCACCATAGGACTGTCCAAAGAGCTCATTATAATTGACAGAACGATGTTTTCCGGTTTTTTCAAATGAGAGGTTAAGATTTGGCCTTAGTTTTTTGGTTTTAAGAATCTTTAAAAACAACCACAACACAGGCTAATAAGTAGGGACATGATCAAATTGTATTTGATCTCCTCAATCCAATTCTTTTTTTTTAAATGTATATTTATTTTAGTTAGTACGATCGCATAAACCTAAACCCCTCGACGACAAAAACAATATGGGGATCCGGAGCCACCAAATGTGACGGTACAGTTGTACAAGATTCTTTCCAAATAAGTTTGATTCTCTCATGTTCCTTTGTCTCTCATGTTTTCTTTGAAAAACCACTCGATTAATTCTCTTCAACAAGTATCATATTTCAAAGTTCAAAAAAAAAAAAAAATCATCATACTCCCCTGTAGTTTAGTGCGGTTTAAGGGGTTCGACGCCCTGCTCAATTTGGATTTTTCCTTTTACACTTTTTTTTTTCTCCGCAGTGTGCTATATTTTTTCCATTTATTGGTACTTGACTTTAGAGTTGTTTCTTTCCCACATTGATTTCATGTTTATTTGTTATATCGCTTTTATTGATTATTATTTTATTTTTTTGCTAAAATGTTTTTATTGATTATTGTATGTTTTATGTTTTTCTTGTATTTACTCTCTTTATCTTATAATATACTCCTTCTCAAATTTCAGTAAATATATTCCTCTCTATCTTTGATCATCCATTTATTCAAACTTGAGCCAGTAACAAAAGTACAAGAGGTTTTCAAATCCAGGATAAAAGCTTTTATAAAGTCATAGTTTAATCATTATCAATCTTTGAAAAAAATCGTTATCAATTAGTTATTAGTAAACTTAATTTTTTGTCTAGAGTAATTAAATATTCTTCTGGATCCAGCGGCCCTATCTAAGATATTTTTCGAAGTGAATGTTCTATTTTGCTTCCTACAACTATAGTTGCATTAGTGAATTGTACTTCACTCCGAAAAAGACAGAGATTTTAAAATGTTTTCTCCCATTTCTAGCAGCTCAGTATTTTTCTTTTTTTGGCCAACCACCTTGGCAGCTAAGTATTTCTCACATGTAACATGGACCAATATTTGTAGATCTTAAACGAGTCAGTAAAAGGAAGCCAAACACTGTAGAACCCCAACATTGAGATTCTTGAAGATACGAGTCAGTCACTAACTTTTTTGTCACATTATATTTTATATCATCACTGAAGAATCACCTTTCCCATATATTTTTGTTGTTGCTACTGCGTCTTTTTATTTCTTTTATTTTAAGTTCAAAGAGGCCGACAATAAAAAAGTTCGAAGAGAATTAAAATATTAGTCAATACATCTCTAACCATGTGTTGATTTGAGTATCAACCTGATAAAATTTTTGGATCTTTAAAACCGGAGCTTGATATGGGGAATTCAAAATACTAATCAAAAGTATGGTTAATGCCAACCTTTCTTTTCCAAAATAAAAATATGTAACTCGATGGTTAAAGGTACATTCGTCCCGTATTCATAATCGTTTGCGTCTGACAATGCCGTCTGCGATAACAAAATATGAAAATACTAATAGACGAGTAACTAAAGGGATACCAAAAACCAATCACCAGCAGTGAAAAAATACTACTCAACTAATGCAAACCTTTACTGCGACGGCATTTTAAGTTTCAACAATACACTTGCAAGTAAGCTTGTTACTAGCTCGGTCTTTGACTTTTCTCAGTTCATGTGCGAGGAACAATTTATCGTCTTTCAAGAGACAAAACAAAGAAAAAAAACAATTTTATTTACTCATTATAAAACCATCTCCAATGATGGAGATCTTTAATTGGGTATATTAACAATTTATATATTAATATTTATTATACATTGTTTAATTATATATTTTAATTTTAATTTTTTTTAAAGTATTCTATTAAAAAATGACATGTGTTATTGTAAGTTTAGAACCAGTTCTAAAAATTGTTAAAGAAAAGACTATCTCTTGTACTATTTTCCTTTTTTTTTTTAACTTTTTGAATTTTGAATTATTAATTTTTTTTTTAGAACTCTTTGTATAAAACCTCCAGTAGATGTGCTCTAACTCTCACATGCAATATGATTATCTATGCTACTGCTCCTATTAATAAATCTACGTAAATGACCACAATATTATATATATATTTCGATTAAGTGACCCTAATGAAATGGTAAGGCCGAGCAGCTCAACAATTCGTGATTTATCAAAGTCATAAACTTTCACAAAATGATAATAATAAAAAACATCGTATCCATCTGATGCAGCAGCGCACAAAGTTCCTACGCATTTTTCTAAAATGCGTTCAACCTGCGGCTATAGAAAACGTGATAGTGACAAATAACGTTGGTTACTTAGTATATATACTGATTTTGGTGAATATTTGTGTTCTTCCAAGTTGTTCCATCGAGTCGGAGCCACACAACTTTTTACAAGACTACAAAACAAACATCGCTCTCTACTCTTTAAGCCCATTTTCTAAATTTCCTTTTATTTCTTATCTTGCTAAAAGCCTAAAACTACGTACCTTGGACTATTCCTATTAAAGATAGACTGAGATAGGACAATAGATACCCTTTTTGGCTGAGAAACTTGAAAATTCAAAGGTCGTTGATGATTTCCTGATCTCCTTGTTTCCAAACTAAGCAATCAAAGTCTGTCGGTATCAAATCAGATATGAAAATAGGTCATAATTTTGAAATGCGAGGAGAAACCGGTGAGCGTATGACATTTGAATAAATGGATATGTAGCTTCTAGATTTGCTTACAAGTAATCTGGAATTGGGTCATTACTCTAACGCAACAGATAACGTGCACGGCTTTTTTCTTCTATGTAAACTTCAAAGCTCGATCAACGCGTTTACTATTGCATGCACCTATTCAATGTGACAACTCATTTCAATTCGTGATACATCGATTAACCACGTAGGGAGATTTTTATTTATAAATTCGTTATAATCACGTAAGAAAAAATTACATCTACTCTCTCTTTTTGTCAACAATTATATCCTACTCTTCTCCAGAATAGTTTAAGACTCATCATACTATTATTATGGGTCTTTTTTATATATACGGCATGTGATGTCTTGACTTCTTTTTTTTAACGGTAAGTAAAAATCCAGTTATGTATATATTAACATATGCCTCTTCAAAATAAGTGATTCATGTAATTTTGTTGTATTTTAGCTTATTTGTTTTCTTAATCTTCACCAAGGCAAATCATGACTTTTTTTTTGTTTTCCTTTGGTCAATGGAACAAATTATGTGTTCTTGAAAAATCGTACATTGAAATTCTAAGGACAAAACTTTTGAAATGAATTTTTTTCTTTAAACGACTATATATATTGAAACAAAGAAACTATGCGTAATACGGTCTAACATTATAATACATAAGAATACAAATTCTCTATTTATGGATAGTTTTGGTCAATCGACTCAATCCAGTAATTCGAAATATGTAACAATTGTAGCTAGTTAGTTTATGCAATACAGATTCGTAAGTGCATCTAGACATAATCACATATATAGTGCATCACAAAATTTCACACAATTACGGTTTCATGGTAGGGACCACTATAAAAGTTACCCAATAAAGAAGGGATAAGAGCCACTGAGCCAAAAAAACAAAACAAAAAACAAATTGATAAAGATAATTAATCACATACTTAAAATATCATACGCCAGACGGCCAACAAAAAGTCAAATGAAAAAAGCCCAATAGAATCATTAAAGAGTTCAAATAAAAAAGAAACAAATATAGTAATTAATAAAAACCGGAAAGAAACGTGACACAAAAGAAAAGATGGAAGCTGACCTCTGGCTTTCCTCCTCCATTACTCAAGGAATATATATGAGCTTTTCTTTCGACTCAGTCTTCAAACCGAAGCCAAAAAGCAAATCAAAAAGCATATTTTTTTTCTTTCTTTTTTTTGTTCCAAAAACTCCAAACACACTTCTTTCCTGAGGAGAGAAAACTGATCAAGATGACCATGTCGGAGAACCAAAGAAATCTTGAAGCTGGGTTGTTACTGAACAAGAACCGAAACGACATCAACGAGTGTCGTATCACCGTGGCTGTGCTCTTCAGTACTTTCGTTTCTGTTTGTGGCTCTTTCTGCTTTGGTTGTGCGGTTAGTCAAATCATCGACTCTCACTCTTTAGTTCCTTTTTCTTTGTCTGGATTCTAAACAATAAGAACAAGTAGTTTTTTTTTTTTTTTTGAAAACTTTAAGAACAAGTAGTTTATATCCAAAAAAAATTTATGTGATTGATTTAACTAAGAATATTTTGGGGTTGGATATTACAGGCAGGTTATTCATCAGTTGCTCAAACAGGGATCATATCAGATTTAGGCCTCTCTGTTGCACAAGTAAGAAAGCAAAATGATTCTTCTTCTCCCAAAGATATAGCTTACCTTGAAAAAATATACCTTAACATTTTTGCTTACATTTATCTCTTTTTTTACTACTTCAGTACTCGATGTTTGGGTCAATCATGACTTTCGGAGCGATGTTTGGTGCCATCTTTAGTGGGAAGGTGGCAGATCTCATCGGTCGAAAAGGGGTAATTTTAAACTTACCATCTCTATTCTCAGTATTTTATTATATGTGATGGGCCTGCTGACAAACTTCTTTGCCAATACTGATTTTCTCTTTTTTTTTTCTTAAAATAAAAAATAAAAACAGACAATGTGGTTTGCTCAAGTTTTTTGTATAGCCGGTTGGCTTGCAATAGCATTTGCAACGGATACGATTTGGCTAGACGCTGGAAGATTTTCCACAGGATTTGCAGTTGGTTTATTCAGCTACGTGGTAATAATTCTTTTACTCACTTTTTTTTTGGTTTCTATATATATTAAATAAGATAAGTTAGGTATTACTTTTTTAGTTTAAACTGACACTATGTTAACTCTGTTGCAATCAGATACCTGTTTATATCGCAGAAATAACACCAAAACATGTTCGAGGCGCATTTGTATTTGCTAATCAGGTAATTTAAGAATAATCAAGGAACGATAATAATCTAACCAGATAATTTTCTGATATACTAATCATCGTTTTTTTTTAATTGTTGTTACAGCTGATGCAAAGTTGTGGGTTGTCACTATACTACGTCATTGGAAATTTTGTTCATTGGCGTAAATTGGCGTTAATCGGTAAGGTTTTTCTTGTTTTTAACCTTTGTTTTTTCGAGCAATTTTGGTGACGGGAGAAGATTGATTTAAAGTTTTATCGGTTTCCTTGTCAGGTCTGATTCCATGTGCTTTGCAAGTTGTGACTTTGTTCTTCATTCCAGAGTCCCCTAGATTGCTGGTATGTTTAGAGATTGATGAACCCTTTTAAAAAATTTTGATGTTTTTATAGGGAAACATGTGAAGTGATGATTTCAACTTGGCTTAAATGGTATGCAGGGAAAATGGGGACGTGAAAAAGAATGTAGAGCTTCATTGCAGCGTCTCCGTGGAGATGATGCTGATGTCTCTGAAGAAGCCAACACTATCAAAGTATTACTCACTACTCGTTTCAAACATCTCTGTTTACAAATCTTGTTGTTTCAACCTAATTAAAACGTGACTAATAATGAAATCGTTGTAATTTTCAACTGTAGGAAACCATGGTGTTGTTTGATCAAGGACCAAAATCTCGGATTATGGATTTGTTTCAGAGGAGATATGCTCCATCTCTTGTTGTAAGTTATTTTAAAACAATTTGGTGGTGAAGATGTGGTTTGTTTCCCATTTTGCCGTTTACTGAAAGCTTATGACATTTTCTTTTCAGATTGGTGTGGGGCTAATGCTTCTGCAACAACTCTCCGGAAGCTCAGGGATTATGTTCTATGTCGGTAGCGTATTTGATAAAGGAGGTAAACAGAAAAGCAAACTCTGTTTTGCATGTAACTATAATTTATTTGTCTTCTTTTGGAGTAACGAATCTTTTTACTCAAACAGGTTTCCCAAGTAGCATTGGCTCAATGATTCTTGCAGTGATCATGGTATGTCTTTGCACATAGTTTTATTCTATGCTTTAAAAAGACCTACCAAGGACTACATTTAATTGTGCTCATGTGTTCTTGTTTGTAGATACCAAAAGCTTTATTGGGTCTGGTTTTGGTTGAGAAAATGGGACGAAGGCCGCTTCTACTGGTAAACTTTTGCTACTTCTTCTGATCAAATGTGAACTGAACCAAAGAAATTTAGCATCCTTTTTAACAACCAATGATCTTTTAATTACAGGCCTCTACTAGTGGAATGTGCCTTTGCAGCTTGCTCCTCGCATTTTCCTTCAGCTTTAGGGTAAAATTAACAATTCGTTTTACCACAACATGACATACAGACTTTGAATTTACTCTGTTATATTTATCATTTCTGTTTTTCTTTCTTGGACAGTCACATGGCATGCTCGATGAGCTCACTCCGATTTTTACATGCATCGGTGTAGTGGTACGTCAAAAAATCATTTTTCGATAGAAGAACAGAATGCTCTTTGTATAACATTGATCTAATTTTTACATGATGTTTCTTTCACAAAAACAGGGTTTCATCTCTTCATTTGCCGTAGGCATGGGAGGCTTACCATGGATCATTATGTCTGAGGTATAAACCGACATTAACTTCTTTAAAGAAACTCCTCCTCAAAGTCAATAAGCTCTAAACAGATCAAACGTTTTGATTTTTTTGCAGATTTTCCCAATGAATGTTAAAGTTTCAGCTGGGACTCTTGTTACCTTAGCCAACTGGTCGTTCAGTTGGATTGTAGCTTTCGCATACAACTTCATGCTAGAATGGAACGCATCAGGTATATTATATGGTTAATTACAACTCTATCTCAAAATGTTGACACTTTATTAGATTTCCTTCTCTAACCTTTAAAGTTTACTACTTCTTCAGGAACGTTCTTGATCTTCTTTAGTATCTGCGCTGCGGGTATAATCTTTATTTACGCGATGGTACCCGAAACCAAAGGAAGAACACTGGAAGATATACAAGCTTCTCTTACAGATTTTCTACAGTGAGATTGAGATTTACATGTTCATAGTTATTCTTTTTTTTTTTGGATATTCAAGTGGGGGGGGAGGGGTTTATAGTAGTTGTTTCCTCATTTTGTACAATAGAGGGAAGGGATCAGTTGAACAAAAATATGTCTAGATCTCTATCTCTCTTCTGTGTTATTCAGCCACTCCTATTTATGTATAGTATAGTGCCACTTACGCAAAAAAAAAAAAGAATTATAATGATTACTTTCAGTTTTGTCTCTCTTTTTGCATTTACTGTAATTTTCACGGTACAATATATTAGGCCGACTGTATTACTTTCCCAAGACAAATTCTTTGTTTGGTAAAGTTTGTTCCATATTTCCGGCCTCATTCATGCGATTTGTTGAATAGTGAGGTATGTATATTTAAAAGTTTCCAGAATGAGTCTTTCTAGATAAGTGAAGTTAATTTATGTCTTTTAAGGCTTCGAAAATGAGTTTTTTTTTTTTTTGTTGTTGTTAATTCTCAAAATAAATTAGCTATCGATGTACCAACCACACCTGTGACAGGTTTATTGCATCTAATTTGCATAAATCATAAGGATCAGTCCTTTAAAAGTTTAACCACCCTACTGACGTTTTAATTATCTTTCACATTTTTTTGTTAGTTGCAAAACTATTGAAGTTTTAAATCTTACATAATTATTCCTCTCGGTGTGGTACGCCGGTACCCATCAAGATGTTCTTTTCATCTCAATGTATACCACTATTATTAAACTATTGTAGTTGGCAACTTGCACGTATTCAGCATGATTTGTGAAACAGAATCACTTTAGAAAGATATATATTTTTATAAAATCAGAAAGGAACAAAGCGAGCATGTTGTAATGATCTCATGAATGACCTTTTCTCCTGTTTCCATGATCTCGTCGATTTGGTTAGTTTAAAAAAATTAGAAAGTTGATCTAGAAATCACTAATCGAGTAGACAGTATAGTGATATAGTCCAGTCACTTATTCCATTATTTTTAATTTCTAAAGGTCCAACATGTTACGTAACGCACGATTTTTTTAGGAGAAATTAGAAGGATAAAAAGTTAAAAAAAAAACAAAAACAAAAAACTTAGAAGGATAAACGAAAGTTGAAGATGAACTAATTCACGACAAAAAAAGGAAAAAAGAAGATGAACTAATTCAATGTTTTAGTAAAATTGTTATACAGATATGTTTGAAAATACCCAACAAGCAACAAACTAGTCAATTAGTTGGACGATTACTCGCCATAAGGCATCGCGTAATGAATACGCCAAAAAAAACTGCATCGTAAAAATAGTCAGTTTTCATAAGGTTTTTTTATTCAATGGCTTGACAAAAGTAAGTGGGCCTACGAATGTTTGGGCTTAACAGTCCAATCCTATCTACAAGTTATATTTGGTTAGAAAATGGGGCAAAACTTAAAAGAGAAGTTTGCAACTGGGAATTGATTACAGGCCACAAGCCTTCATTAATAAATAATTGAACACCAAGCCAATTGGCGGCGGGCTCCGCATAACTTGTCTTCTTTATAATTTTGGTGCCTGTTAATAAGTCCAACAAAGGTGTTCGTTAACTCTTGTTGTTCTGATGGTTATGCTTTTACCATCCACTAAAAACCTAGCCTAACAGTTAATAATACCTGGACTCAACTATATGTATATATATGCATGTATTGTGTATGAATATTCTATGATTCTCGTTCTACTGTACACTGCCATTTTTTATTAGAAAACAAATTGCTTAATTCTCTTTTAGATCTATGTTTCTGTCTTTAGTAGAATTGAATATTATAGGACAAAAGTTTTCGCTCTCACTTTCTCTTTGATGAAAAAGACAGAAAAAGGTGTGATTTCGTTCATGAAGCCAACATGTTTTAAACTTTTCTTTTCTTAACACACATACCAACAATTTAAGTTCAAAACAAAAAAAACATTCATAGGAAAAGTAAAATAAAAATGAAGCCAACATGCAGCTTCCTTTCAGCTTCTTTACATTATTGTCTCTTGGTTATCGCATTTATGACCAAATAGATCACAAGGGACATATTAACAACTATGCAATATAACAACGGTTAGATAAGTATAAATATAAATGTATATAAATCAGTCAAATTTGTCGAGGTTTTGAACAATTTAAAATTCATTTAGAGTACTAGAAAATAGAAATGGATCAACTTCATAGCTGTGCTCCTTGGCTGGACATAAAGAAAAGTCAAATGTTTTTTCTTTATAAAAACAGAGGGTTGTCGACTACGAGAACAAAAGTTACAACGACTTTTCAATTCTTCAATAATTGATAACGACATATATTTCTCTCTCTTGTGCACTACGAGAATGACTCCCATTATTAAACCAAAGATATTTGTAATTTCCCATAAACTCTTTTTCTGTATAAAATTCTCGTGAAATATATTTTTCATTTTTATATCTATATAACAATATATTACATATAGACATAAAGATGAATTTATATTTTGACATGCATGTATAACCATAAAATTTAGGTATAGAATGAAATTAAAAACTATCACCGTACAACATACATTCTTACAAGTATAAATAAAAATAATCATGGAAAATAAAAATCAAACCAAGAATAGTCAAGTTCAATGGAGACGACTGAATCTAAACAAAGCAAAAACTAATATCTTAAATTTTCAAAATGTTGTGCTTTTGAGCCGCCTTCTCATATATGAAAACAATAATATACGCGGGGAGGACCTATTCAAAATTTCTAATAATAATAACAAAATGCCATTACACAAACACTAAGATGAAATCATGGAACTAAGCGAGCACAGTTTTGATCGCCAAAGAGTATACGACCAAGTCCACTGAATATTTTTAAAAGTGAAGCCGAAAAAAAAACTATAGAAAATGATTCCTTTTTGACGTATTATAAAAACCTCTAAAGAAAATGATAAACCCACTAGTCTGACTAGACAAAAATCCAATCCTCAATTTGCATAAGAACCTCTCAAGAAACTTCGAAGTCCTCTCACAGACCGCAACTCTGCTTCTTGTTTTATAAATCAAATCTTCCCAACAAAGGGAGAAAAGGAAGAAGAAAAATTTAAAAAGCAAATAAGGATTGTTTTGGAATGGAGAGACAAAAAAGCATGGAGAAAGGGTTACTGAGGAAGAGCTTAAGCATTCGAGAGAGAAAGTTCCCAAACGAAGACGTTTTCTTAGAAGCCGGATTATCAAGGAAATCCCCGAGAGAAATTATTAAGAAAGCTCAAAACGACGATGGTGAATGTCGTGTCACCGCCTCTGTTTTCCTCAGTACCTTTGTTGCCGTCGCTGGCTCCTTCTGCGCCGGTTGTGGCGTGAGTCATCTTTCTCTGTTCCATCCTGATTTCATCCGGTTCATACCGGGTCTATCGATAAACCATCAGCTTAATTGATTTGGATGTCTCTCGGTTTTTGTAGGCCGGTTTTTCATCGGGTGCGCAATCAGGGATCACCGAAGATTTATCTCTCTCAGTTGCAGAGGTAACGAATAATACTCTTGCTCAATTTTTTTAGAAATAATTTTAAGTTTTGACTTATTATTTGACCCTCTTTATTGATCATGCAGTACTCAATGTTCGGGTCGATTTTGACGTTAGGAGGTTTGATTGGCGCGATATTCAGCGGTAAAGTCGCCGATGTCCTTGGAAGAAAGCGGGTAAGTTACGGGTTTGATTTTGTTTAATTGTTTAGTTTGACCGGTTATCATCTACCGAACCGGGTTTTTACTTACCATTTTTTTTCCACTCTTTTCTGAAAAAACAGACGATGTTGTTTTGCGAAGTCTTCTGCGTTACAGGTTGGCTTGCGGTAGCATTCGCTCAGGTTTGTTTCTGTCGTCTACTTGTTGCTTGTCTTGTTTATTCTTAAGTGGATCATTATCTTTACTTTTTATTTCTACGTGTTTTTTAGAACTAACTTATTTTTATATTCATATTCTGAATTTGAAGGACGCACTTTGGCTGGACTGTGGGAGACTGTTACTTGGAATCGGCGTTGGTTTATTTAGCTACGTGGTAATTCCTTATTATCCTAAATTATTTTTCACCACACAAATGTCAAATTTAAATGCTTTAATGAGAAATTACTGATACAAAGTGGTGTTTTCCATGTAGATTCCAGTCTATATAGCCGAGATTGCACCAAAACATGTCCGTGGATCGTTTGTGTTCGCCAATCAAGTACGTAAATTGTGTTTATTTGTTGGACCGGTTTTAGTTCTAACCAAATCAAACCGATCAAACATGATTTGGAAAAATAACATACATTTTTCTCTTACAAATACGTTACAGCTGATGCAAAATTGCGGCATTGCACTATTCTTCATCATTGGCAATTTCGTTCCATGGCGATTGTTAGCAATAGTCGGTATGATATGATTATATATTATAATCTAAAAGTTATAAGAGAATGATAGATATAATTCAAACCGGCTTAATTTAACAGTGTCTTTTTATGTATCCAGGGTTCATGCCATGTGTGCTCCACGTTTTTTGTTTATTTTTCATTCCCGAGTCTCCAAGATGGCTGGTAAGTTTATTTATATTTGCATATGGTTTCGGTTTCCATAAATCTAGCCAATCACACCACGGTTTTGAAATATGGTTTGAAGAGTTTTTAAATATGTTATATATATGACAGGCGAAAAAAGGTCGCGATAAAGAATGCCGATCTGCGTTGCAACGTCTTAGAGGACCCGACGTCGACATTTCTCGTGAAGCAAACACAATCAGAGTATGAAATTTCCATTTCTTTCAGAAAAAAAGAAATCTACGCTTCACATAATATTGGTTTTCAAAATCAACTTTTTTTTCTTCGTCTGCAGGATACCATAGAAATGTCTGAAGTCGATGGTGAAACTGGAATGTCTGAGTTGTTTCAGAGACGATATGCATATCCGTTAATTGTAAGTATTCGAACTAAGAAACAACATCAATATAGTTTCTAAGACCAAAAAAAAACCATATAGTTTCTAATAATATGCGACTCTTTTCAATTATATATATATAGAAGAGAATGATGGGTACAGTTTTGTTTGAATCAGTTATTATGTAGTGACATATATTTGTATATATACAGATCGGAGTGGGTTTAATGTTTTTGCAACAATTGAGCGGGAGTTCCGGTATCACTTATTATGCAAGTAGCCTCTTCCAAAAAGGAGGTAACTCAATTTTCTATATATATACTTTTAAAGTTTTAATCGCGCGACAATATGAACATTTCGCGTGTAAATACTTTAATCGGATAGAAAAAATATTAACTTGTATGTTTTACTCTCAGGATTTCCAAGTGCTATTGGCACATCTGTAATAGCCACGATGATGGTAAATCTTCAAGAACCATATAGAAATATTTACTTGATAATACCAGAGAGATTCCTAAAAAAATGATGAATAAAATTCTTCGATTATTTTTTTAGGTTCCGAAAGCTATGCTGGGAACAATTATTGTCGATAAATTGGGGAGGAGAACGCTCCTAATGGTTAAATCTACTTTAAATTCAATTGAGTATTGTATTAAGTATGGAGTTTCTTCACTCTGCTAACGAAAAAAACTGTTTTTTATATACAGGTTTCTTGTACTGCGATGGGATTAAGTGCGTTGCTCTTAAGTGTTTCCTACGGTTTCCAGGTAATTTAAAGACTGCCATATTCATATAAAATACGTCTATGAGTGTGAATATAATTATTTGTTGACAACATTGTGGATATAACAAATATGCAACCTTTTAAGCTAATTATTGTCTTCAAATTTGTTAAACGTGGAGCAGTCATTTGGAATTCTCCCAGATCTCACTCCCATCTTCACTTGCATCGGCGTATTGGTAATAACCCTAAATTTTTAAAATTACAATAACAAAAACAGATGACAAATTTTTAGCTATATATATCTTTGATTCTCTGGATTAACCTCTTTCATTGCTGATAAGTTGTAGTTGGTGATTTAATTTATGAAATGTATAGGGTCACATTGTGTCATTTGCGATGGGAATGGGAGGACTACCATGGATTATAATGGCTGAGGTATTCCAACATTTATATACGTTTTTAGCTTATATTTTTATTAATTTTTTGGGCAAAATTTTTCTTAGCTGATATTTCCTATAGTTTTATCAATGCATGAAGAATTGATGAGTGACATACAATGACTAAGACATATCATAGTGATTTGCACTAGTGGCCGCCGTTGTGTCATAAATTATAATCTGGATTCAAACTGGAGGATGTGTGTTGGAGTTGGTAGTGTAAATCTAATGAAGTTTATTTTGTTTGCAGATATTTCCCATGAATGTGAAAGTGTCGGCTGGAACCTTAGTTACCGTGACTAATTGGTTATTTGGTTGGATTGTCACTTATACTTTCAATTTCATGCTAGAATGGAATGCATCAGGTATATACGTAGATATAAACATGTATATAAATAATTACCATTAGTACAGTAATATATACTACTATGAATTATTCGTTAACGGGTGATTAATTGTCTTTTTTTTGTTCATTTTTTAAAGCAATGTTCTTCATCTTCTCAATGGTCTCCGCCTTTTCGATTGTATTTATATACTTTATGGTACCGGAGACGAAAGGCCGGTCACTTGAAGAAATACAAGCATTGCTCTCCAACGCTGTACAATAATTTGGTTTTGAATGAAATGATCATATAAATCGATTATTGTAATTGAAAAGAAAAGGTCGATTATTATGATTGGTGTAATTAAGTTTGAATGAGATTTGTGTATGGATCGAATTTTGAATGGGAAAATGGCAGCAATAAATATGTATATTTCATGTTTGGAAAAAATGTATGGTTTTAGCTGGGTATATATGCAAATAAAATATACCTGTTTTTTTAGGTGCTTCATATAGTTAATTGTATACTAATGGTAGAAATTAAAAAGGGCCAATACAAGTACGAATTGTGGCAACTATTACGATACGTATATGGCACTCTCTATACATGCGCAAACTTAAAAAACACCTAAGTTAATCAACCCGTTAACTCAAACAACGTTAATCAACCCATTAACTCAAACAACGTTAATCAACCCGTTAACGTTTGATTATCATATACGTATCATAACAGTTACCACAATTCGTACTTGTATTGACCACCCTTTTTCTACCGTTAATATACGTTAATCAACGTTTTAATCTGACTAATGATAGAGTTAGATTTTTTTTTTTTGAGATTTAGGCGACTCATATAGTTAATAAAAATGAAAATGATAAAATATCAGCTTGTAGTAGCGAAATTGCGCTTAAACGCTATCGTACATGTAAATGACCCATCATGCAAAAAGAATGTATTCGTCTTACGTACGTAAACATTGAAACCATCCCCGTTTCACTTGGACCACTAGACCATTCTGTTTTTGCAAAATAAATATTATACTAATTTTCCATTGTATACCTACAAATTACCAACCAAAACTATTAGTAATGAATGAAACGAGTTAGTTTAGCACTAAAACCGTCTTGTCAACTTGGGCTAAGATTTAATCAATGGGAAACGGAGTGGGATCATAAAAACAAAAGCAGTCGTCCTCTTGAGATCGTGGTCTCATATGGTGGGCTCTCAATCTTGACAAGGAGACATAAAAATCATCGTCCACTATAAAACCAAAATCTTATATTAATCTAAAACGACAAAGGCAGAGAGAACAAATGGTGAACGACAAAAAGATGCTTCCAAAACGCATCATACTTATGCGCCACGGCGAGTCCGCCGGCAACATCGACCAAGGGGCTTACGCAACCACGCCGGATCACAAGATCCCTCTGACGGAAGAAGGACGAGCGCAGGCGCGTGAGGCCGGTAGGAAGATGAGAGCCCTGATCTCAGCTCACAGCGGCAGCGGCGCGTGCGGAGAGAATTGGCGCGTGTACTTCTACGTGTCCCCGTACGAGAGAACGAGGACAACTTTGAGGGAAGTAGGGAAAGGCTTCTCGAGGCGACGCGTGATAGGAGTGAGGGAAGAGTGTAGGATCAGAGAACAAGATTTCGGGAACTTTCAAGTGGAAGAGAGGATGAGAGTTGTCAAGGAGACGAGAGAACGTTTCGGAAGATTCTTTTACCGTTTCCCGGAGGGTGAATCTGCTTCCGACGTCTACGATCGTGTTTCTAGTAAGTTCGGTCTCTCTTCCTTTTTAACGGTGTTATTTCGGCCGGGTTATGAAATTCAGATATAGCTTTTAATCAAAATCCGAAATGTATTTTCTTAGAAAAGTTGAGTTGGGCATTTCTGGTATCGAATAGGGTAATTAACGATGATTCAAACAACAACCACACCAGTTCTCATTAATGATCAGGTTCGGGTTTATTAGGATAATTACGGATAGCTTTTCAAATAATTTTTTAAAAATTTGCATTAGTTGATAGTTTGGTCGGCTCAACTTTGTAGACTTTGACTTGACTTTTGAGAGAAGAAGACGTAGTTTGATTGGTTTTCGAGTTTGTTCATATTTTTTAAAAAATATTTGGCTAACCGTAGCCCTCCCATATAAAACATGTGGCGCTCAGAGTTACTAGTTTTCTGGTTTTGCATTAATGAAAAAGATACAAAAGTATTACGTAATTAATACTATCAATTAATTATCACTCTGTTTTACCTCCTTGGAAAGGTTTCTTGGAGTCTCTATGGAGAGACGTAGACATGAACAGGCATCAAGTGGAAGAATCGAGTGAACTAAACCTAGTGATCGTTTCGCATGGGCTGACCTCTCGGGTGTTTCTAATGAAATGGTTCAAGTGGACGGTGGAAGAGTTTGAACGGTTGAACAACTTAGGGAACTGCGAGTTCAGAGTGATGGAGTTAGGTGCGGAGGGAGAGTACACTTTTGGGATACATCACACTGAAGAAGAGATGTTGGCTTGGGGCATGTCTAAAGATATGGTTGATGATCAAATGGCTCGTGTTGATGGTTCTCGTGAAATATTGAACGACTGTTGTACATTGCATCTCGATGAGTATTTTGATTTGCTAGATGAGACTGACGACGAAGAATAATGCTGATTATATGTACATTACTATTGTTTTTTGCTTCTGAAAAAAAACTAGTAATTAATGATCTCATTTGTTGCTTGGGTTCATCACTTAGAAATCAAGTTTAATAGTATCGATACATTTTTTCGTATAATAACATAAAATGAAGTGGTCTTTTCTACATTTGGTTTGCCTTTTTTTGTTTTTTTTTTTGAAATATTTCTCAAAACCAATTATACGTGGTTATTGCAAAGCGGAGAAGATGTGTTTGAGTAGGTTAATAGAAGTATAAGAGATATATTTCAAAGGCAAAGTAAGTAAACAAAAGGGCATTTGGTCTAGTGGTATGATTCTCGCTTAGGGTGCGAGAGGTCCCGAGTTCAATTCTCGGAATGCCCCATTTCTTAATAGTTTTTAGTTAAATTCACTTCACCGGAAGAGAGTCTGTTTTTCAATGAATTTTGACAATTTAGTATATTTTATTGAACATAGGAAGAAAAAAGGAAAAACTTTAGTGAGCAAATCAGATCTCATTTCCCGATCGAATCATTGCTATATTTTTTGATAAAGCAGAAAACCAGTAGTGGGCAAGGTCTCCAGCTAATCGCCGGACAGCGATCAGATTATTAAAGTGAATGGCATGGAAATGAAATGTTGTTCTAGCATTGGAAACTCAGCTTTGTGTATAACCCTAATCTCCATTCTCCTCTTCTTCCTCCTCACTAGAAGCATTCCCAGTTCCCCGGATCATCCCAAACGTTCTCTTCTGGGCGAAACCGCTGTTTCTCAATCCTCTTGCCTCTCCGCGAGATCCCACGACGATGGCGTCATCGACTACTTGTCCCTCCACTTGTGCATCTTCGACGAGAACCTGTTGCTCTCGATCCCAGCCTTGTCTCTCCTCATTCTTCTACACTTTTACATTCTCATCAAAACCGCTCAGACCCACTTCTCCACCGTCACCACCAAGCTCGCCGATCGCCTCCATCTCTCTCCCAGTATGGCCGCCGTCACTCTTCTCGCCCTTGGTAACGGCGCCCCTGACGTCTTCGCCTCCGTCGCCGCCTTGCGTGGTGGTCAGTACCGCACCGGCTTCGGAGCCATCTTATCAGCTGGCACTTTCGTCTCCGCCTTCGTCGTCGGCTTTGTCGCCATCTACGCTGCGCCCTTCCCCGTGGACGCCGCGTCTTTCGTCAGGGATGTGCTTTTCTACCTCATCGCTGCCTCCTTCTTGTTCTATGTCTACTTGAGCGGCGAGATATTCGTCTGGCAAGCCGTAGGTTTCGTTGCCTTTTACATTTTCTTCGTCGGCTTCGTCTTCTGGATGGATTTTGGGACTAATGTTGAAAAGGGGAAAGTCATCACCGAGGAAGACAAGGACTTGTTCAGAGTTAACGATTGCGAGACTGCTGCTCCTCTTGAGACCTATAAAGCAGAGAAGGAACACCGATTCTCCGGAATTTTTCGCCTTTATGGGAGGGTAATTCACTCACCTATCAGCTCTGTCTTGTTGATCATTATGCTACTATTGCATGGTAAAACATAAGTCTTTCTTTTGTTAAGTCTAGTGAGTAAGTAGCTTAGGCAGTTTCAACTTAGGAACACTCGTTTGAGCTCAGGTAGCTAGAGAGCTAACATGTGATAAAGTAGCTGGGCAAAATGAGTTTGTGGCTTTCTGGATTTGTGTATAGTTGGGGATTGGGGATAGCTCGAGAGTCGTTAATCAAAACTCTCTGTAATGTGTATTTCTTTGGTGAATTGGAGTTCACCGGTTTTGATCCCATGAGGTTACTGTAATTTACTCTCTCTTAGACTGCATGTGCATATATCGATGCTGTTTTGAGCCTTGCCATCTTAAATTCGATATTATGACAGATTCAGATTGTCTGATTTTGCTTTCACCGCTGTCATTGCAGATCTCAAGGATGTGGGAAACTCCTGTATCAGTTCTTTTGCTGCTTACGATTCCAAAAACTTCGCCTTCTGAATGGTCTAGGTTTTACCGATCTGCCAACATTGTTTTCTGCCCTCTTGCTCTTTTGTACACTTGCAACTCCTTTGTACCACTAAACCATCCTATTTCATTCCTCTTTCCAAACACCCATCTACCACTTTGGCTTATCGTTCTCTTCATGACGTCTTCCCTTGCTTTTCTTCACTTCACAATCGAGAAAAGCCCTCCCAAAACCGAGCAGATGCCGGTCATCGTTGTCGCTTTCATAATGAGTGTTTTCTGGATATCGACAATTGCTGGCGAGCTCCTCAACTGTTTGGCTGCACTTGGATCCCTCCTTAAACTGCCTCCGGCGCTACTAGGCCTAACCGTTCTTGCTTGGGGAAACTCTGTTGGTGATCTTGTTGCTGATGTGGCTGTTGCAAAGGCGGGTCGACCAGCAATGGCCATGGCGGGTTGCTTTGCGGGTCCAATGTTCAATATGCTTGTTGGACTTGGATCGGCCTTGGTGATGCAAACAGCTAATGTGTATCCTAACGCTTACGAACTTGGATTCCACGTAGGTATTGTGATAGCTTTCGTCTTCTTGCTACTTAGTCTAATGGGATCTCTGTTGGTTATAACATGGTCTAGATTCCGAGTTCCGAGGTTCTGGGGGATCTGTCTTGTAGGCCTCTATGTAGCTTTCACGTTTGTCAGTCTTATCATCGCCACATTTTCAACCTGATCACATGCTTGAAGTCTGTGCTGTGCATATTGAATAATCTTGGGTCAACCAGAGTCTCAGTGTTGAGGAATATTTGTTGTTAGAAGAAGATAATTGGCAAAATTTTTGAGTTGAGCAAACGGCAACCGGTAATCTTCAGACTCGCCCACAAGAAGTTGTTGTGATCGTCTGTGAAGCAGATTAGGAAAGTTTGATAGATTAGGTGATGGTAAAATACATGTGAAGAGCAAAGGGTATATCCAGATTTATTTTTTGGGAGAAGATTTTAATTCCAAAATCCAGAATTTTAATATTACATCGGGTTTCCCTTTCTATTGATTTTACTGGTCTGGTTTACCTGTATGTAATATGTACAAACCACACATTTGTATTCTTTTGGTATTAATAGAAAAGATATCCTTTCGGTTCACGACTATTTATATTATAGGTTTTCCTTACCATTCTAATATGGTATTAGAGCAGAACAATTCGTTACTTCTGGTCCGTTTATATATTTGGCTCTGGAATTAAGAGGGCACTTGAAGGTTGAAGCTAACCATAATTTGTGAACTTACTATAAAGAAAACCAAAACAGTTTTCACTTACCACATCATGTTTTGTGGTAATTTATTATTAGTGACAACAGTAGAAGTGGAATCTATTTAATTGTTGTATTCTTTATTACAGAGTGTGTAACTACTAATTGAGTGAAAGAAATAATAATTTATCCGTAACACAAACCATCATCTGACAAGAGCGCAAGAATCTTGACAAAAGCCCAGCGGTCGACACGACAGCAATCTTTTAAAGCCTTCCACTGACTCCCTTTGTCTTCTATTTCCTTCATTGTTAAAGTCGACAAAAAGGAGAAAGCAAAAACCCTAATAAATCACAACAAAATTAAGATAAAATCAGATCTTAAAACTCTACCCACCAAGAGGATCAACTAGTTTCTTCTCCAAATCCAACCCTTCTTCGGCATCAACGTCAGATTCTCCTTTTAAAACCAACTCAGAGGTCAGTCTCGTTTTTTGTTCCTGACCTGTTCTTGCATATATTTTGAGAAATTCATGGCGAATCCAATTTGAAAAAAAAGATAATAGACGTAGTTGCTGTAGGAAAGCTTCTACTTGTTCTGGGACTTAGAATATCCTTTGCTCTGTCTGTTTTGAAGGAATCAAATTTATGGGTTGTAATAAGTATATTTTGATGCGCTTTCTCTTTATATATACAACGCTCAGTTTTCATACTTACTGCTGTTTTAGATCTTCTGGGTTTGTTTAGAGATATTGATTAAACCATGTATGTTTTCCATCTCTGTTAAATTGTTTGCAACCTTATCTCCTTGAGATTACCCTTTTAAATTCTTGTCAGGTATTTGATGAAAAAGCTTTTAAACAATCCAAAGTTTATGTCTTTATTTCTGGTAGAGAATGGATCAACAAGAGCATGGACAGTCCGGAGCCATGAACTACGCCACAAACCCATACCAAAGCAATCCGATGACCACCACTGTAGCCGGGAGTGTGGGCCCGGCAGCTCCACCAGGCCAGCTGGCGTTCCACCAGATCCATCAGCAGCAGCAGCAGCAACAGCTGGCTCAGCAGCTTCAAGTCTTCTGGGAGAACCAATTCAAAGAGATTGAGAAAACAACCGATTTCAAGAACCACAGCCTTCCGCTTGCGAGGATCAAGAAAATCATGAAGGCCGACGAGGATGTGCGTATGATCTCTGCCGAGGCCCCTGTTGTGTTTGCAAGGGCCTGCGAGATGTTCATCTTGGAGCTGACACTCAGGTCGTGGAACCACACGGAGGAGAACAAGAGACGGACGCTTCAGAAGAACGATATCGCAGCTGCTGTGACCAGAACTGATATCTTTGATTTCCTTGTGGACATTGTTCCCAGGGAGGATCTCAGAGATGAGGTCTTGGGAAGCATTCCGAGGGGGACTGTCCCTGAGGCTGCTGCTGCTGCTGGTTACCCGTATGGATACTTGCCTCCAGGAACTGCTCCAATAGGGAACCCGGGAATGGTTATGGGTAACCCTGGTGGTGCATACCCACCTAATCCGTATATGGGTCAACCGATGTGGCAACAACAGGGACCTGACCAACCTGATCCGGAAAATTAGCTTTGGCAAAGAAACTGTGAGTTTTCCGCAGCGTCTTTTACTCCTAATTTATATGTAGTCTAAGTCTGTTTGTGTTGGTATCTTGATGAGGACTTGTTTTGATTTCCCCAGCAGCTCTGTATTCTTTTTATCTATTTGATTAAGGTACATTCTGATAGTCTGATTGTTTTTTTGTTGTTTTTGGTTTGTTTATTGCAGAGTTCTGGTCTCGTCCAAGTGGAATTAAGAAAGGAGGAGACTTTAGAGAAGAAAATGAAAAGAACATATCAGAATTTCAAATCAGTATTTGTAGAAGAATCTAAGTGTGTTTATGGCCATTCGATCCTTTCTTTAAGGAGAAATTTAGGGATGAACCAGAAGAATGTATAAACTGTTACTCTGTAAGGAAGAGGTGTGGTTGACAAGGTCTTTTTATTTGAGTGTTATTGTCTATCTTTATGGTGTCTCTTCTCTTTACATATAAACCAACAAGCAGTATTTTATTGAAACAGTGAGATAATTGGAACAGTTTTGTTCTGTGATGATCCGAATCAGATTCTTGGAGGGTAACGGCAAAAACATGGCATAGAAAAGAAGAAGATGGCAAGATGGAACATTTCTTTTTTTGTCAGAAAGCAAAAGTTTTGTGGGAGAGGAGAAGAAAGGTGAGTTTAGCGAGCATCAAGTTATGATCGCCGCGTGTACTTTTGCGTCATTTTCTAAAGAGAGGGTTTAAAAGTAGCTTTACAAAAGATCAGGTGTTTTTTTTCTAATAAGCCCATATAAAACCTTGAAAATTTCTCCCATTCCCAACAAAAACCCTTAAAAAATCTGTAGCTCTTTTGTTAAGGATATTGGTCACCATTATCCCTCCAGGTCACTTCACCATCTCATTCCAGCTTCCGGGTTCGGTCAGCACCGAGGATTTCAGTGGTAGCTTGGGGTCAGACAGTGTTCTTGAGGGCGTTGTGAAGAAGCTCGGAATCTAAGTTTTATCTAACTCGAGGACACAGATTAGGCGAGTTTAAGAGTAAGCATGAAGAAGTGTTGTTTCTTTAACATCTCTGTTAGTGTTAGTTGATAGGATCGTTTTGTTGTGATATAAACCTTCTCATTCTTTCATTTACCGGTCTACTATTGTTTTGTAGATGCCACTCTAATACAAGGCGTATAAATTAGCAAAGATTCACTGAAATAAACAATATGGTGTGGTACATGGAGTTTGAAGGTCGAATATTATACTTGTTACTGGCCATAGAGAGTAATGAATATTAAAAAGAATATTGAGAAACAATTAAAAAGAAAAAGACAAGATGACGTGGCCGTTTTATCCGGTTGATAGCTTTATCTACAAGAAGCTTTACATGGTCATCATTTACATTTTGACTATACGAGCTGACGATGGAAGCTGTAGCTATGGCGACGACAAATGATTTTGGAGCTTTCATTGAGAAATCTACAATCTCTCCAACGCCTTCTTCCTCGTTTCCTTCTCTAAAGGGTCTTACTTTCGCCATTAAAGACATGTACGGTATCGATATCGATATTTGCATGTTGTTCCTCTTTCCTCCATTTATCTGGCCTGTCAATTGATTTGAGCATGTTTTGCTTTAAATCAGCTTTGATGTGGAAGGACGCGTAACCGGTTTTGGTAATCCGGATTGGTTAAAAACACATTCGGCAGCTACTTGCACAGCTCCAGTAGTTTCATCTCTCTTAGAAGCTGGTGCCACCTCGTTGGGTATTACCATTATGGATGAAATGGCATATAGGTACTTTACTAGTAATCATTTCCAGCTAGTATTTCACATTACAATGAATTCAAACCGATGTTAGACTTCTTGGCCATGGATTTGCAGTATAAACGGAGAAAATGAGCACTACGGGACTCCAATAAACCCAATTGCTTCCGGTAGAGTCCCCGGCGGCTCTTCAAGTGGCTCAGCCGTAGCTGTAGCTGCCGGCCTTGTCGATTTTTCTATCGGTGAGTTTGAGAAGAAAAAGGACCAGAGATTCCAAATGTGATGAGTATTCTGATCAGAGTTGATCATGCTAAAAGCAGGTACTGATACCGGAGGGAGTGTACGAGTTCCAGCGTCTTACTGTGGTATTTTCGGTTTCCGGCCATCGCACGGAGTTGTTTCCACTGCTGGAGTTACTCCAATGGCTCAGAGCTTCGACACAGTTGGTAAAGACAACTAAAAACCGAGATGTTATGGGTTAAAAACAAGTATATTGATATTGATGGGTTCCAACATTGTCTCTCTAGGATGGTTTGCTCGGGACACAGCCACTTTGAAACGCGTAGGCTGCGTTCTCCTGCAGCAGCCTCACTTGAACGCTACGGAACCAAGTCAATTGATTATTGCAGATGACTGCTTCAAGCTGTGTAGTGTACCACGTGATCTGTTGGTGCAGCCTCTAGTTCGATCCGTGGACAAGTCATTTGGAGGTAAGAAGCATCATAAGAACTTTCCTTTTTGTATTGTTAGAAGGAAGTTATAAAGGATTTTGTTTCTTTATTGTTCTGTTCTGTGTGAAGGCAACACTGTAATAAATAAGGTGGATCTTGGAGAGTTCATTGAAGAGAATGTTCCGAGCCTGAAGCATTTCATGACAAGTGAGACACAACAAGATTTCTGCATTCCGTCTCTCATGGCTCTGTCGAGTTCAATGAGATTGTTACAGAGGTACGTAGAAAAAAGAAAAACATCTTTCTCATGTAGGGCGAATGTATTTCTAATAGTAGAGAGGCGTAACGAAAGTTTAGGTACGAATTCAAGACAAACCACGGTGAATGGGTCTCGTCGGTGAAGCCAAAGTTTGGTCCTGGAATATCAGCACGGATTGAGGAAGCTATCAGGACGTCCGATGAGAAGATCGACCTTTGCCGGTCGGTGAAAACCGAACTTTTAACGGCTCTTTCAACTTTGCTCGGGGTACAAACTTTTTCCTATTTCGGTTTGGTTTATGTCGGGACTCTTTGGATTATGCAATGTAGAATCAAGCTGTATTCATCTGAAATTCTGAATACTCTATGTACGTGGTTTTGTAGGCGAAGGGTGTGTTGGTGATTCCGACGGTGCCAGGTCCTCCGCCGCATCTCCAAGCTAATGTGGCTGCACTCGAATCTTTCCGGAACAGAGCCTTCAGCTTGTTGTCCATCGCCGGCGTCTCTGGATTATGTCAGGTAGCAACAACGTCAGTGTCTTTCCTTTATGTGGGGCTAGTTAAGGAATCGGTCTGATTTTTCCGTAACAGGTGACCATACCACTGGGGCTGCACGAAAATCTTCCGGTATCCGTGTCCTTGGTGGCTAAGCACGGCTCAGACGGTTCTCTTCTGACTCTTCTGGATTCCCTTTCGAAATTTATTTGATTTTCACAGAAAATGCATGTTTGAGCCTATCTTATTTTTGTTGTATGTCCGATGAAACGAAAAAGATTGATTTGGAAAAAAAAAAAAAAGAATTTGTTTAGTGTTTACCGTTAATTTGGTCAACCCGACATGGTTAGGTCCGGTCACACCTTTATCTTCCCGCGTTTGTATGGTTGTTACGTGTCAACGTATCATTCGTCGATGGTGATGCATTTTCTTATCGATAGTTGGTTGGAGTTGTTTAGTATTTACTATTTAGTGTGACAAATGACAATTATATAGTTGGAGTGTTTATTAATGGCAAATTATCATCTTATTTTTCTTATATTCTATTTATCTAATTCAATTATTTTAATTTTGGAAGCTAATCGGCCAACAATTTATATTTGTCTTGACCAATTAATTATTGTACTTAAATTATTTAAAATATGAATGGGTTATGGGTACGTGACCCGTACCTAATTAGCAACGCATAGCGATTGATTTAGATTTATCAACCGATTAACAACGAGTAATAAAAAATGGAATTCTAATGATTCGGTCTAATTAACGACAAAGTATGCCACATGCACGAACCCAACAGAACTAGTTATTAAAGAAACTATCTGCGACAAAATCAACGACCAGTGTTTTCTTTAATATATGATTGCTATTTAAAATACAAATGTTAATATATTTACGAAAACAATCACAAGCTTGGTGACCAATTTAATATATGTATATCCAAAATAATTGTAAGACTATTTCTAAAATTAATTATATATAACACTCGCCTAACTTGCGCATGGAAGTTAATTACATTCGTAAACTCACCTAACCAATTGACTTCTAGCTAAGCCAACGTGCGTCCATGCATCTCAGCTCTCAAGCCTCGTGCTTACAATCGCACACCCACGAATTCTAACACATATACATGCATGTATATAAAATCCGAGATCGGTAGAAAAGTTAAGAGAGTTGCAAAAAAATGGGAGCAAAAACAAGTAATTTGAGCAGGAAATTTTTCTTTTTTTCTGTTATGCTAATCTCATTGTCGTTTTTGGGTTTGGTCTTCACGTTAAAAACTCTGGTTCTACTCAATCCCATGATCAGTTCTCCTTCGATAATTGAGATTCGTTATTCTTTGCCGGCGCCGGTTAACAAGAACCCGAGATGGCTCCGACTCATCCGGAACTATCTTCCGGATCAGAAAAAGATCCGAGTGGGTCTCCTCAACATCGCTGAAGACGAGCTAGAGAGCTACGAGGCAATCGGGCCGTCTATCCTGGAGAATGTCCACGTCTCGCTCGACCCTCTTCCGAAGAATCTGACGTGGAAGAGTTTATTCCCAGTGTGGATCGACGAGGATCATACGTGGCACACGCCAAGCTGTCCAGAGGTTCCTCTCCACTCCACCACTGATGCTGACGTGGACGTCGTCGTTGTTAAAGTGCCGTGCGATGGGTTTTCAGATAATAAAGGGTTGAGAGACGTTTTCCGGCTACAGGTGAATCTGGCGGCAGCGAATCTGGCGGTGGAGAGTGGGCGGAGGAACGTTGACCGGACAGTGTATGTTGTCTTCATAGGGTCCTGTGGGCCCATGCATGAGATCTTTAGATGTGATGAGCGCGTGAGGCGCGTGGGGGAATATTGGGTCTATAGGCCTAATTTAAGGAAGTTGAAGCAAAAGCTTGTCATGCCTGTTGGTTCTTGTCAGATTGCACCACCGGCTGCTCAACTAGGTAACTGTCCTCTGATTGTAATACGTTTCCTTTCTTTATTATCACATTGAAATAATGAATAGTTTAAAAAACTATCATATAAAGTTTTCAATATGCATTATCTGTTCGTTAAAAAACCATTATTTTGCATATCTGTTCGTTAAAAACCATTCTTATAATTCTCAGCACAAACCCTACTAAATCACCAAATTTTCCTATCTAAGCTTCCTTTTACTCTAATGTGTTTGTTTTTCATCATACAATTCTCTAACTACTACTCGCATTACGTGTTAAAGATCAAGAAGCATGGAAACGGCACAAGAACGAAAATCTCACATCAACAACCACATTATCATCATTTGGTGCCCAACGTGTCGCATACGTGACGTTACTCCATTCGTCCGAGGTCTACGTATGTGGGGCAATAGCCTTAGCACAAAGCATAAGGCAATCTGGCTCAACACATGACATGGTACTCCTCCACGACGACTCCATAACCAACACATCTCGCGTTGGCCTAAGCCTTGCCGGCTGGAAACTACGGCGAGTAGAGCGGATCCGTAGCCCTTTCTCCAAGAAAGGTTCTTACAATGAGTGGAACTACAGTAAGTTACGCGTGTGGCAAGTAACAGATTATGATAAGCTAGTGTTCATAGACGCAGACTTCATCATCGCCAAGAATGTCGATTATCTTTTCTTCTATCCTCAACTTTCCGCCGCTGGCAACAACAAAGTCTTATTCAACTCCGGAGTCATGGTAATGCATCTAAATCACAATTTCTTCGTTTTACACACAATCCGTTTGTTTAAATCCGAATAAGGTTAGATTCTTCGTGATAAAATTCAGGGAAAAGTTAGAAATCCTCAGATTCAGAAATCCTTGGTAGAGGTATTTATCCACTTAAATTGTAGTTGGACGCATGACAGCATGCAGCCAGACATATATGATACAAACGAAAATTGAGGCGTTAAAGTTGCCTCCTGATAGAATTTTGTTTTTCGGGTTTTAATTTATGGTTTGGTTTTTATACATATAACAATTTTTAAAAAATTAGACTGTTTTCGTGATTGTCTTGAAAAAAATCCGCTTCCTTAATTTATACCAATGCTTTCAAGTTTCAATACCAGGACGATATTAATATATTATTATGGACCAAAACATTGTTAACTGTAATCTGATTTACCAGCTATTTATAGAAGAGACCTTGAGTGTACATTATAACAATTATATATCTTCAGGTTCTGGAGCCATCGGCTTGTCTGTTCGAGGAACTGATGCAGAAATCGTTCAAGATCGAGTCTTATAACGGAGGAGACCAAGGATTTCTGAACGAATATTTTGTGTGGTGGCATAGGTTATCGAAACGTGTGAACACGATGAAGTACTTTGGTGAGGAAAGCAACCACGACCAAAAACGCCATCTTCCGAGAAATTTAGAGGGGATACACTACTTGGGGCTAAAACCGTGGCTATGTTACAGAGACTACGATTGTAACTGGGACTTGAAAACGCGGCGTGTGTTTGCAAGCGAGTCGGTGCATAAGACATGGTGGAAAGTGTACGACAAGATGCCGAAGAAGTTGAAAGGTTATTGTGGCTTGACTCGTAAGGTGGAGAAGAACATTGAGAAATGGAGGAAAATAGCTAAGCTCAATGGTTTACCTGAAAGGCATTGGAGAGTTGAAGTGAGAGATCCAAGGAAGAAGAACCTTCTAAGTTAGTCAAATGATGAGAGCATTTTGGATTGAGAAAAGAGTAAACAGAAAGCTCGCTCCTCCAGCAAAAGAAGTTGTTTAATTTGGGTCCAATATTGGTTTGGTCACCTTGGTTTTCGTCACAATGAGAAAAGAGTAAACATAAAGCTCGCTCCTCCACTCGAACAATATACCGGTGGTCTCGCCTATAAGATCACATCTTGCATCCGCAAATCGAGGGCTCTTATCAAACCCTGCCGGTCGGTGAGAACCGAACTTTTAACGGCTCTTTCGACTTTGCTCGGGGTACAAACTTTTTCTTATTTCGGTTCTCAGTTTGGTTTATGTAGTGATTCTGTTCGTTGTGTGGTGTGATGAAGATAAATTCTGGCTATCGGGGATCTTGATGGAACAGATAAAATTTTCCCTTGAATAATTGTCTTTATAGTTATTATTCTCAAAAATATGTAATAGAATCATCTCTAAAAGATGACAATTGAAAACAAAAAAAACAAACAACAAAAATCACTCACTTTTATTGAAGGAAAACTCCCACCATATAAGGAATAAGGTCTTTTTGTTGAGACAAGCCCAATATATGGCCTGATAAAGTTATTTTAAGGCCCAGAAGAAAACATGAAAAGCCCAAAACGAAAAAGCATTCTTTCGCATGATAGAGCTTTGGTCGGAAGTCGGAAACTGGGAAGAATTACATTCCGATTTTAAGAGGAAAGAAAGATGTCGGGCATGGGGGACGGCTACGTCGGTACGGCTCAAGATGCGGTGAGGATACGGCGGCTGCAGAAGCAAAGAGAGGCTGAACGCCGTAAAATCCAGGAGTTGAAGAGCAAGACTGCATCCGGCCAGGAGCAATCAGGTCTTCTCCAATTCGGCTCCAGCTCTTGCGAGGTTTCCACCCATCTCCCTTTTTTTCCTATCTCTCGATCCGCTGTATTGTATTAGAATTTGGGAAACTTTAAGGTTTAGCATGATTTTGCAAGTGTCAAGTGATGATTTACAGAACAAAATCATTACTTGCAGCTTTTGTGTGTTAACAAATTAGGGAAACTGTTTGGCATTGAACTCCAAATGTTTTCCTTATTTCTTGGTTGTATAACAACGTATTTGTTTTTCTCGATTCTTTCTTTAGATTCTGGACACTGCTTTCAAGAAGGAAACAGTCGGTTTAGTCACCAGAGAGGAATATGTGGAGAAGGTAACGGCTTCTTCTATTGCTCTCCTCCAATTATCACTCAGTTTTATCAGTCATCTGGATTATGGTCTTGATTCTGTCCGTCGTTTCTGTAGAGGGTTAATATCCGTAATAAGTTCGAGGAAGAAGAGAAGGAGAAATTGCACAAGCTACAGCAAGAGTGAGTTTAGTTTTTAAGTCCATCCTTCTTATTATTATTTTGATTTTTTTGGGGATCGAGCTTCATCCACTTTGTTTCTAAACTACAGGGAAGAGGAGCTTCAACAACAGAAGCGTAGCAAGAAGAGAAAGATTAAGGGAAGCTCCCGCTTATCTTTTTCTGAAGATCTTGAGAATGGCAGTGATGAAGATGACTTACAAAACAGTAAGTGAATTGTGGTCTTGTTATGATTAGGGTGCGATACTTGATTTCATCAAATTAAAACCACTTTCCTACCTTCTGCTGAAAAAATGAATCTCGGCATCTATTAGAGTCACTAGTTTCTATAATTCTAGATTGGAGTCTTACTTGGTTTTTGGAGCTTTTGTCATGCAAATAGCTTGCTGGCACAGGAGTTTCAGTTCTCATCTTATGTTGTCGTCTTGAGTTTACATATTTGGTAACTTCTATTATTTATGCAGAGAGTTCTGGGACAATGAACTTACGCTGCGGAAAACTTGGCAAGGATCCTTCAGTGGAAACTAATTTCCTGCCTGACAGGTGATCTCTTGCTCTCTCTTGTTTACCTTTATCTTCATTGGCTGCCTCTGCAGCAAATCTTAACTTTAGCTTTGGTGCTTTGAGGTTGCTGTTTCAGTGAGCGGGAGGCGGAGGAACAAGCTGAACGTGAAAGGCTAAAGAAGCAGTGGCTTCGTGAACAAGAGCAGATTAAAAGTTGTCCAACTTTTCCAGTTGCTTCTAATTTCAGTAGCAATACTTAAATTAAGGAAGATTGTCTAACAAATTTATTTTTGTGCGTGTGTTTTCAGACGAGCCTCTTGAGATTACTTACAGTTACTGGGATGGAACCGGCCATAGACGCGTTATCCAGGCAAGCACAAGCTACATCTTTTTGTCTTGCTGTTTGAGCTTAATTCATGTGCTTACCTTTGTGATATACTCTTTACAGGTGCGCAAGGGTGACGCAATTGGAAATTTTCTACGGGCTGTTCAGCAGCAGCTTGCCCCTGACTTCCGGGAGATTCGGACGGCATCAGTTGAGAATTTGCTATATGTAAAGGAAGACCTTATTATCCCACACGTGAGAACCCCTTTGCAATAATGAACACTTATCAAGTTATTCTCCCTTCACTATCTGTAACTTACAGGTAACATGGGGATTTTGTTTTTGGTGTTTCTTTGCAAATGCAGCAACACAGTTTCTACGAGCTGATCATAAACAAAGCTAGGGGGAAGAGTGGCCCGGTATGCCTTGTTGACAATTTTTTGGGAGTTCATGTATAGACTGAAGTTTTATGTAGTTAGAAAATCGTAGCTGAGACTGCTCGTGCAATGTTCTTCTTAACAGCTGTTTCACTTTGATGTGCATGAAGACGTGAGAACAATTGCAGATGCAACAATCGAGAAAGACGAGGTATGTTTCCTCCCTGATCTAGTTGCACCAGAAAACAAATTATTTTTTGATAATGAAAGTGATGGTTGGTTGCTAAAGCTTTTGTCAAATTGTGTAATGTTTGTTAAAGTCGCATGCGGGTAAAGTCGTGGAAAGGCATTGGTACGAGAAGAACAAACATATATTCCCTGCTTCAAGATGGGAGGTAACCACCAAATCAATCACCTTTTTTCTGCGCACAATTAATTCTCAGCTTATAACAATGTCTTGGAGAATGTTAAAGCTCATCTGATTTCGCGTAATCCTTTTGTTTCTGATATTTGTGCAGATTTACGACCCGACAAAGAAATGGGAACGTTACACAGTCCATGGGGATTGATTTTGGACCAGAACATGCTTTATTGATGGATGACTTTGTTACATGCCTTTTGTTGACATGATTATCAGATTTGGTGTAGTACTAGTACTGGAATGTTCATGGATTTTTTTTATAATGCTTTTGTTCTTTTTCTTTATTGTCAACCAATTCCTCTATGAAACCATTACTCTCTTTCTCTCTTTTATATCTTCTTAAAATGAGGGCAACAGTTTCTTGAATTTTTTCATGTTAAGTTTTGTTAACCTTTCATATGATATTGTCTGAGATCTTGTGATTATAATGAAAGCGCACAGATTAATTAAGAATGTTATAGAAGGAACTAAATTGTGAATCCAGATGTATGTAAAGCTTATATATATATATTTTTTTTTTCTTCTAAACATGAATTTTATTAATATAAATCAGAGATTACAATTTGCCTTAAGATTACAAGTACAATAAGAGATTTGTAACGAAAGAAGAGAAAAAGCAAATAACGCGCCGCATTCTAAATATACACTTGATCGCTTTCGTCTGATCCATCAATCTTGTGTGATTTTTTTGCTTGGGAGTCATCTTGTTTGTACAGATGAAAATCCTGTTACGCATTCGAAAATCAGAGGCAGCGATCCATCCGTTACATCGCAAAACCTTCAAATTGATTGGAACTCTCCTGCATAAGGAGATATAATTTTCCTTGATTATAAAAGATACCCATGCTTGCTTGTATGACTTTGACCATCTTCTGATTCTTATTCTATTTCCATTCAATTCCTCCGTATGATTCCATGGTGGTTTTCGCAGCGGCCGTCGTTTCCACATCAAATCTGATAAGATTTGTTTCAACCATCGGTATATCATTGGAAGACTAAGATGATCACCGGAGAATATCACAAAACTAACAAAATATGTTAGGATTGACATAAACTGGACAGAAACTGTCGGGAAAGAAATCACATAACCGCTGAAAATTGCATTTTGATAAGTGAACAAATGCATCTTATTGAACCACTGAAAAACTGCGATGAAGAAAATTCCGATCTGAAGATTCTTCATGATCACCTTTAATCCCGTGGAGAGACTCTCATAACAATGGCCTCTTAGATATGTTTTAGCATGTTCTCTGAGCAAGATATTGGAGAAATATGAGTTGGAACCATTCATTCTCCTCTCCTTTCGTATCAAGAGATGCAAATTTGGACAAGTTTTGTTGTGTTTAAAAAGAAATGATAGAATTTGGAAAGAGAGGAACCGCCGACAAGTGCCGGCGGTCCCTAACGGAAAAGAGGGGGTGTAGGCGGTGGTTTGCAGAATCGCCTTTACAGTCGCAAACGGTTTTCGTAAAGCTTATATATATATTAAGGAAAGAACATCGAAATAATATCAAAATGAGAAACTAGACAAAAACGTTGTCGTGGTGACAAAAGAAAAAAAAAAAAACGTTGTCGTGGTCTTTGCACAAGGACGTTGGTCTTCGATAGAGGAAAAAAATTGCAACTTTATGAAATGGAACTTCTTCCATGTGTCAGGAGAAACTGGATAGAATACAAGCCCATTTAGAATCAAATTGAATCGAACAGAGCGGTGAGTTTACTATTGACAAACCAACGAACCACTTTTCTCCCGGCGGCTTGTAGATGCGGCGTAACGGGAAGAAGAGAGGTAGGTCAGAGCCTGGTTCGACCAACCATCCCAGGAGCAAGTACTCCGACAATCCACCGGATTTTGCCTTGCTGGCGTCTCTTTACCCTTCTTTCAAGCCCTTTGTTTTCTTCTCTGGCGGTCGACCCCGCATCGACTGGACCGATTACAACGCCACCCGAGAGCTCACTCGTATCCTCCTTCTACATGACCACGGACTCAACTGGTAATTTAGAGTGTTAAGTTCATTGCTTTCAAGACAAAGCTCAAGGCTTTGGCTTTACATGTTCTTTACGCATTGTAGGTGGATTCCTGACGGACAGCTCTGCCCAACTGTTCCTAATAGATCCAATTACATCCATTGGATCAATGATCTTTTGTCCTCTGAGATCATTCCAAGTTTTGGTGTAATAACCAAAGTAAAGGGCTTTGACATCGGTACTGGGGCTAACTGCATTTATCCTCTCCTCGGTGCATCCCTTTTTGGTTGGAGTTTTGTTGGCTCAGGTTTCTTTTTCTTCTATTTTCTTTATCATAAGTCACATTTGCTCTATACTAGTATCTTAATTGGCTCGGCTCTTTAGTTTCTTAATTGGGTGCCAATGGATGTGCGTATGCAGATGTTACTGCTGTAGCTCTTGAATGGTCAGAGAAGAATGTTCAAAGTAATCCCCATATTTCAGACCTAATCCAGATCAGAGACTCTAAAACTCTTCCATCTGCGTCTCACGTCCCCGAGGTTGAAAATAGAGAGAGTGAGAAGCACTCTACTCAACCAACCATTCCCGAAGAAGCCACCTTTCCACCCAAGGTTCAGTCTGATCATCTTGAAGACAACAAGAGCTATATGGAACCAGCCATACTCCTCGGTGTTGTCAAGGAAAATGAGACGTTCGACTTCTGTATGTCCAATCCTCCATTTTTTGAAACCTTTGAAGAGGCAGGGCTTAACCCTAAGACTTCATGCGGTGGAACCCCTGAGGAGATGGTTTGCAATGGCGGGGAGCAAGCTTTTGTGACCCGTATAATAGAAGATAGTGCTGTACTGAGGCAAAGGTTCAGGTAACGGTACCCGAATAAACTGTTGGATTCTTTCTCATTCTTGATTTTCATCCACCAGTACTTTATTTTTAGGGATCATGTTTTGTATTAGGTGGTACACTTCAATGCTTGGAAAGAAGGCTAACCTCAAACTCTTGATATCAAAGCTTTGGGAAGTAGGGGTTACAGTTGTAAAGACCACTGAATTTGTCCAAGGCCAAACATCCCGTTGGGGCCTCGCTTGGTCTTTCATGCCCACAGCTAGGAAGATTATAGCACCTCCTGTTGCCAAAAAGAGCGTTCTTTCTTTTATGCTTGAGGTAATCAATCTTTTTTTACTTTCGTCTTCCTATACATGCTCCGGTAACATATATTTGCTAGATTAGTATATAAGAGCATTTTTTCGTGGTGAATGTGTGTGTTTATAGGGCATTAAACGACAGTACAGTGCTGCAGATGTGCTGCAATCAGTTGAAGAATTCTTCAAGAGCTGTGGCGCCTCGTGCAAATTAAACACTTCTACATTTTCTGTTGACGTAAGTAAGTTCACTACATCCATCGTCTTGCCTTGGCATCCAATCTTGTTTGTACTGTATCTCAGACTTCCCTCCCATTGTTATGCAGATTGTTGCGTCCAGTGACCAGTGCAACACAATCACAAAGATCAGCATTGGAGATGTGGATAGTATGAGAAGCCACGGATCTGAAAAACAGACACTGGATGGCTCCAGTTTGCAAGTCCCTCAAGATGACCTATCTTTCCGCATCTTGGTTTGTTTGGATTTGCTTTAATATATCCCTAACGATTGCATTGGCGTTTTCAATTGGTGTATGATGGAAAAATCTCTGGTACAGGTGTTCCAGCAGATGCCAGGAACTTTGCTTATAAAAGGATCATTGCAGCAGAAAGATAGTCCCCTCTCAGGTTAGTCAGTTTTTTGTTCGGCTTCCCTAAACTTTCACCTCTTTGGTTCTTTTTGTTTGGTTTCATCAAATTTTCTTAGTACCAAAACTGTTGCTGTAAGTTACCAACGTGAAGACAACTGAATTGTCCAAATAACTCTGCATTTGCAGGATTGTTCGCTATTGTTTTCAGTTCGTTGGAAGAAAGTATGAAGTCCAAATTTTGTCGGTAGCCAGTCATAGAGTACTGTTCGAATCCAGAACGATATTATTGTGGAGTAAAACATTGTAAACTGTAATTTTTATTTATTTTTTATTTAAGAGACCTTGATTGTACATTGGAGAGTTGAAGTGGGAGATCCAAGGAAGAGGAACCTTCTTAGTTAGTCAATGATGAAAGCATTTTGGTTTGAGAAAAGAGTAAACAGAAAGCTCGCTCCTCCAGCAAAAGAAGTTGTTTGGGTCTGAGTGAGTAGATGAGACAAAGCGGTAGAAGCAATGCATATATGACGAAAGCAATGATATTGTTCGAGTGGTAGTCTGGTAGAGGATTCGTCATGTGGACTAATAGAGAGGTCAAGGAATGAGATCTCATTGAATAGCAAGAAAAAACAAATTGCTATAGAAACTACTAGTTCTGGTTTGAGCTAACCGGGTTAATAAAAAGAGATAAAAACTGTCATTTTAATTTTTTAATTTTTTAATTTGAAAAGTATAATTTCGATGCCCTTTTTCCCTCTCTCTCTCTCTCTCTCTCTCTCACTCGTTTTGCCGACCGATGAAAGAAAGAGTGACAGTGTGAAAACCCAAATCCTCTTCTTCCCCAAATCGTTGAGATGCAAGATTTCTTCGGCTCCGTTCGCCGATCTCTTGTTTTCCGTCCTTCCGGCGACGAAGATGACCAGGAGAATCAGCCTCCGTTTCCCGGTGTCCTCGCCGATAAGATCACATCTTGCATCCGCAAATCGAGGGCTCTTATCAAACCCTCCTCCTCGCCGCCGCCTCCTACCACCCTTCCGATTTCGTGGAGGAAAGGTCAGTTAATTGGTCGCGGCGCCTTCGGTACAGTCTACATGGGTATGAATCTCGATTCCGGTGAGCTTCTCGCCGTCAAACAGGTACCACACTACTAGGGTTTCTCTCTTCTCGTTTCGGATTCTGATCTACACTCAAATTCGAAAGCTTTCTTCGCTTTCTGCAGCAATTTGTTAAGCTAGTTGCCATTGATCTTATCTGACTGTTCCTTTGGTTTCAACTACTCAGGTTCTGATTGCACCTAATTGTGCTTCCAAGGATAAAACTCAAGTTGCGTAAACGACGCAAAACCCATTTCTCATTTTTCAGTTTTCCTTTTCAACTTCCAGTAGTAGTCTGACTTTTTCTTTTCTATCTTGTTGCTGCTTACCAAGGCTCATATTCAGGAGCTTGAGGAAGAAGTTAAGCTTCTCAAAAATCTCTCCCATCCAAATATTGTTGTAAGTAGCTCTTCTCTTCTTCTCTCAATCCACCACTTCCTTTCTCTTATCTAACTCACCTTATTCTTTTCTTGGCGTTAGAGATATTTGGGCACTGTCAGAGAAGATGACACCCTCAATATCCTTCTCGAGTTTGTTCCCGGTGGTTCCATATCATCTCTCTTGGAGAAATTCGGACCTTTTCCTGAATCAGTTAGTCATGCTTTAATTCTTTTTTTTTTTTTGGCATCTATTAGAATGTTTTTCTTACTTAAGTGTGTAATAAATGATTGGATTAGGTTGTGCGTACATACACAAAGCAGCTGCTTTTTGGGTTGGAGTACCTTCACAATCATGCAATTATGCACAGAGACATTAAGGTAACGTTGTTTTTCCTTAAATAAGTGCTTGCTTTCTGGAGTCCTTTCCCATCATATTCTGTCTTCCTCTCTTCTCAGGGGGCTAATATCCTTGTGGATAACAAAGGATGCATTAAACTTGCTGATTTTGGTGCATCCAAACAAGTAGCTGAGTTGGTAAGTCACTCGTTTTCTTTTCTTCAACCTATCTGTTCTGTGTACTCTTATTTCTTAGTTGGCCTTATATAACATATATTTACTTTACAATGACATATTTTCATCTCTAGGCTACGATTACTGGTGCAAAATCTATGAAAGGGACACCCTATTGGATGGCTCCGGAAGTTATTCTTCAAACTGGACATAGCTTGTAAGCACTCAAGCGTGCTCATAGATACAACAATATTTGTTTTGTAACTGATATCTATCTCATACACCTGTAGCTATTTTAGTTTTGTGACGTACGCTCCACAATTTTGATTCCTCACAAAACTGTGGATATTATTGTCAGCTCTGCTGATATCTGGAGCGTCGGATGTACAGTTATTGAAATGGTGACTGGAAAGGCTCCATGGAGTCAGCAGTATAAAGAGGTATTTTATTTCCTATTCCTGGTTGTAGAGAGTTTTACTTCTTCATTACAGGTGAACATACTTTCTTTTCAGGTTGCTGCTATCTTCTTCATTGGAACAACCAAATCTCATCCTCCTATACCTGATACTCTCTCCTCTGATGCAAAAGACTTCCTGCTCAAGTGTCTACAGGAGTAAGCTACTTTGCTTCAGAAACTATAAATTAGACTTTAAAAGTACATTTCATCACTGCTATTGTGTTTTATCTTTGGCATTGCTGAATCAATGATTCGTCTTGGCAGGGAACCAAAACTGCGGCCAACGGCATCTGAGCTACTAAAGGTGAACCATACATAGTCCAAGTGATGCACCACAGAAATGGATTTTTTGTTTTCTTGTTTGAGTAAACGTTTTCTTAATTTTGTTCTATTTGCAGCATCCTTTTGTTACGGGAAAACACAAGGAATCTGCTTCAACTGATCTTGGTTCTGTCGTGGTGGGTGCATGTTGACCATCTTATGAGTATAATATAAGTTGTTCTTGAAGCCTTCTTGATATGATCGTCTTTGTTATTTTCCAGAACAATGCTAGTATTCCTCCACCGTCACAATTAACTAACGCTAAGTGCTCGTAAGTTCTGGACACTAAAATGTCTTTTTTGGGTATTATGAAAGATTCTGAGGGTTTATTGTCTGCTTTCTTTGTTTCAGTCCAGATTCTACATGCAACGATGTAGGAGACATGTGTAACTTGGGCAGTCTGAACTATTCACTTGCATGTCCTGTGAAATCAATACAAAACAACAATTTCTGGCAACAAGATGATAAAGGAGGGGATGAAGACGATATGTGTTTGATTGATGATGACAATTTCTTGACATTTAACGGAGAGACGGGGCCGAACCTTGAAAATAATAGTTATCTGAAGAAGGTAACACTACACATAATTCATATTTCTCATCAAGACTTCCAATTACCGGTTCAAGTCTCAACTCTTGTTTGAATTGAGTTTCAATTTGTTCTGTAAGCATCATTCATAAGATCCTATCTTGACAGAGCTGTGATGCCATAAGTGATATGTCAAATGGTTTGACGTCCAAATTTGACGAAAGTCCTTGTAATGGAGATAAAGAGACTAGAATGAGCGTGGAAGTTGACCAACCGTCATACTCAGAAGATGATGAGGAGCTGACCGAGTCAAAAATTAAAGCTTTCTTAGACGAGAAGGTGCTTAATGCACATTATACTACTACACTTATGATGTTCCTCACTGCCATTTGTACATAAATCATATTTTTGTCAGTCACTAACGTGGCAGTGAATATATTAATCTTAGGCTGCAGACCTAAAGAAGTTACAGACGCCGCTATATGAAGAATACTACAACAATTTGATCACATGCTCTCCCAGTGGCTTGGAGAGTAATTTGAGTAACAGTAAAAGAGAGGACACCGCTCGTGGTTTACTGAAACTGCCTCCAAAAAGCAGGTCACCGAGTCGAGGTCCTTTTGGTGGTTCACCCTCTAGAGCAACAGACACAAATAATTGTACCAAGAGCCCAGGAAGTGGTAGTAGTCGTGAATTGAATATTAACGATGGAGGTGATGAAGCTTCACAGGACTCAAGCAGCCAGAGGTTAGTCCCGCAAATAGCAAATTCGGTTTGGGACTTAAGTTTTGAGGGTTTAGACATTACCTTTGATCCTCTTAGGCACTTAGTAGGAATAAAGAAGCCAGAACTATGTCCCATCCATGCATGTCATAAGCTATAATCGCCTTAATTGTTGCATTTGCATTTTCAAAGTGCTGACTTACAAACATGTGAGAATAGTAGTCACGAATGCGTCCAAACATGGAAAGTTTAAGAGATTCCAGAACATCCCTTCTGCTCTCTTCTAGATGGCCAGCAACGATTTCAATTTTTACCTTAACCAGGGTTCTTGACTCATTTCTTTCATCTGCTGAAATTGGCTGGTTTTGGCTTTGCAGTGTTGCTTTGTCAGAGATAGAGAAGAAGTGGAAGGAAGAGCTTGATCAAGAACTGGAAAGAAAGCGACAAGGTATGTCCATTTTGTGAGGTTCATGATTGCACACTACACGGTTTGTTATTGTTTCTTCTTTGATGTCAAAAATTGCATGACAACGCTGGCTGCGTGCTTCTCTAGATCAATAAACAAGCATAGCAGTATCACTGTTGAGCAATATTGATATAGCAGTATCAATGTGTGTAAGCTTGGTAAATCAATTTGTTGACTTGTAGTATATGTTGGCAGAGATCATGCGCCAGGCAGGGTCGGGATCATCCCCAAGAGACAGGAGCTTGAGCCGACAGAGAGAGAAGTCGAGGTTTGCATCTCCAGGAAAATGACATGTACAAAAAATCTCCTTTTTGTCTCTCAGGATATATTTACGGGAAAAGACTGGCCAGAAAAGGTCCAGATGGTCTTAATCGTCGGCTTTTGATTTTTCATTGCTCAACTAGTATATATATATATATATGTAACTCTTATTTTGTGGTGACGAGTAGTGACTCGAGATTTGGTCTGAATATATGATTCTGAAATGCTCTTTGAATCTATTAGATTTGTGAAATGTGAGAGTGTATGGTGCATCTGTAAGTCAACTACAAATGGCAAAACATGTAAAAGTTTTATTTTATTGAAAAGGGTTGAGTTTGCAAGCCGTTATGTTAAGAACACGAAAAGAAACTCGTCTTAACCAAAAACAGTAAAACCATCAGGGTAGTTCCATCCCCGAAGCATAACACGAGGAGACTTCTTCATGCCTGTGGGAGTTGCAAATGAGATCTTAAAAGACATTGATTCACCCGGAACTAGTGAGAAATAGTTGTCTGAGTAGTGTACAGGCAGAATCCTCGTGTCTTGTTTCTCTATTTCTGCATTGTGGACTGAGAAGCGAAGAAAGAAAGCAACTCCTGGATCAGATCCCTCCATTTCCACCACCTTCAAACCGCGGTTGCCATCTGCAGTTCCACCACATCTACTAAAGAGCTTATGGAGCAAACCCAGATCGCGTTTTCCATCGTCCAGACGAGTGTTTTTCGCTAAGTCAGTTCTAGATGTATTGTTGATATTGATCTCCAGCTCGTACTTTGGACCGACCGTAACTGCATTGCAAGTGACCTTGAGAGGTATTTGCTTCTTTCTGTATGGCTCCAAGAGCGTGTAATCTTTACCAGGCAGATGGAGCCAGTAAAAGTTCCGGGATACAACCGTTTTGTCGGAGACATGGTACAGTTTGAGAAGAAGGAAATACACGGGCTTCGGGTTTTCTGATTTAGGGTATTTGAATTCCGAGATTTGCACAACTTTCTTCGGCGGTGCAGAGACTTTGTTGAACACTTTGGAGTATGGGCAGTTACCGTCTAGGTCCCATACCGATACCTCTATCTCCACATCTGATAGCTCTTTAGGAGTCGTGTTCACAACCTGGAGTACATTGATATCTGTATTATTTACATAATTAATAATTTAATATCATTCACTCTTTAGATCAAGAGTCTTTTACTAATTTCCGAGTCCTTCCTCCTTCACAGAGATTTTCATAGAAAGAGTTACACGGAATCACACTGACCTCAACGAAGTTACTTGCCAGGTTCAATTGGACATGGACTGGCTCTGCAGCGGAACGGCAGCCATAGAAACTGGCGGTTTGGTCGAGAAGATGATCGTAGAACTGACCTCTGAGACCAGTCCATGGATTTTGGTTCTTCCAGATTAAGACACCCGTGTACTTTGTCCACATTCGCGAACTCCAGCCCTCGAATAAAGCTCTGTACTGAATGTAGTTCACCAGTTGAGCCTATTACGGAGAAAAAAAGTCAAGTCAAAATATGTACATATGATCTAAACATTCTTTACTTAGAGATCACATTAATTTAAGCGCAAAAACCAAAATTTCACAAAAGCAAGCCAGCACCAGTACAGGCTTAAGGATTCAATATCCCAAATGTACCTTCAAGCAGAAGTCATCGAGATTTTCTGGAGCACCGTACATGAGAATCTGGTCATGAACTTTTCCAGGCTTAGAATATGGAATGTACTTGTGGTAATCCCACATTCGATTCGGCACTTCTTCCACAAAGCCGTCTGAACCCTTCTTAAACAAAGGAATCTCCCAACCTTCTGGAGGCATTGTCGCTCTTATAGTTTCTGCAACTGGCATTCCAACCGAACCGACCTCTGGATTGAACCCAAACTTATAATATGTGTCTTTAAAGAAATCTTCAGGGTATTGAATCTCATAAGGGCCGTCAGTGAAGTTTCCCTTTCCATCTGCAAAGCCGTCCCACATAGATCCTTGAACATAAACTCTAGTACCGTCAAGACAAACACTAGGATCTAAATCCTGGTCTGATAACAATTGGGTTGTGAAATAAGGGTGAAGGCTCAGGTCTTGCTTCAAAGCCTCATTTATGTCTTTTGGCGGAACTTGTTCGTTTCCACCGACCCATAGAGCAAGGCTTGGATGGTTTCTCAGAAGTTTGACAGTATCACGAGCACATAAAAGAAATAAGTCATGGTCTAGTGGTCCGTTTGGATTTGATACTGGAACACCTCTTCCATCAACATCTCCAGTGATCCAAAACTCTTGCCAGACCTGAGATTTAAGTAAGAAGAGCTTCAGAAATGGAAAACAAAAAATTGAAAGTATGATTGATAAGGAACAATACTTCTAGAATCATACCAACAAACCGTAGATATCACAAAAATGATAAAAATCCGGTCTTTCAGCCAACCCACCGCCCCAGCAACGGATCATGTTCATGTTCATATCTGCGTGGAACTTTATGTCAGTTCTGTAACGTTCTTTGGTGAGGCGTAACAACCCATCTGATAGTATCCAGTTGCCACCGCGGATGAATATCGGCTCTCCGTTGATCTTGAACAGCCTGGAAATTTTAATAAGCAAGAAGCAGAGCCTCCTCAGAATCATTTTCCCCATTTCGAACTGAAACTGAAATATGTTAAGCTTACCTTCCCCCAGTGACACTATCAATATCACTCTCAATCTTACGGAATCCAAATGTCTGCACCCACGAATCAGATTCCCCGAATTCTTTCACAACGACAGTGATCGATACGTCATAAAGGTTTTGCTTTCCCATCCCGTTGGGCCACCACAATTCAGGTTTATAGAAATAGAGCTGGTAAATCACAAATTCATTAGCTTATAGAATAAACAATCATAAGTGGCAATTTTGTAAGTGCAGAAAAGTTATATAAGTCGCAAACAAGTAATATACAACAAGAGTACCACTCACCGGTTTAAATGTGTGCTGAATATGTCCTCGAGCAGGGATCATAAGATTCTCTGTATGAAGATGCTCTACTAAGCAAACACCGTTTTCGAGTTCGGATGTTATTTGAATATTTACAGAACAGTCAGCATTCCATGTGCTTTTGTTTTCAAGTTCAGCAGTCACATGCAAGTAAGCCCTTTTGTAATCGTCAAAGAAGGTTGAGACCAAATGGGGATCAATAATTCTTATAGGCTGCAAACAGTAAGAAGGTGATCATAAACGTTCCTGCTTAACGGGGAAAGTCAATAGATATCATCTCTATAGGTAAAATGTAAACTAACCCCGGTAACAGATATTGACACTTCATCCCAGATGCCAGTGTTCCGATCCCTACAAGAGAGAAGTTCATCAGAGAGAATGCTTATAACTATCTGATAAGCTGAAATTCAAAACAAATGAAAACATTACCTTATTGGACAAATCCAGTCCCAACCTTCGACATACTGCGCAGCTACATCTTTCCCAATCTGTCATAGAAATCAGGCAGATAGGGTATATTGTTTGGTAGAATGGAATAATGCAAAAAGAAAGAAGAATGCAGTCTTGGGAGAGATAGAGAGGTGTACCTCGTGATCACCACCTTGGCCACCCTGGGGAGGTATAGTCCCAGGATGATCAGGGGGATGAACGATGACAGCAAGTAGATTGGGGGTGTGAGGGTGCAGAATATCAGTAACGTCAAGGGTATGTCTGCGAAACATTCCTTTGGGAAGCACGGTCTTGTGGCCATTAACAAAGACTTCCGCAGAGTAGTTGATGGCACGGAAATTCAAATGCACGTATTGATTCAACAGCTGCAAAAGAAAAACGTGAAACAAGAAAATGAGAGGAAATGATAGTCAAAGAGGAAAGGGACAAAATTTGTAAAATCACCGAATGAAGAGTGGAATGGGGTCTCACCCGATTACAGAGGAATTCAGTGAAGAACCAGAAAGTGTAGTAGTCCCTTCCGGAATCGGCAATATCAGTGATGGTTTCATTTTCTAGTCCATAGAAAGGATCAGGAATCGATTTGTTCTTCAACAACGTACCCAACACACTGTCACAGAGAAGCTATTCCTCAGCCAAATCTCAAACCAATTTGCATGAATCAAAAGTGGATAATGCTAAAATTCACTTTTGCTTTCAAAAAATTTGACAAGTGAAGATTACGTTCCGGGTACGATGGCTTCCATCCACCGAGATTCGGAACCCAGAGACGGTGGCTTGGTGGTAGTTAGCTGCTCGCCGTTATCACTAACCTCCGTCGATCTGGCCGCAAGCCAGCCGGAATCTAAGATCGTCTTCCCTATCTCCGCCATTACGGTTTCTGTGATCTAAAGCTTCTGAAATGATGCTGCCTATGTGTCGTCGCTTCGTTGCAAATACTTGGAAACTTGGTGGACTTAGAGAGAGTGAGAGAGACACTTGCTCGCTTCTAAGTTCCATTTTTGGGAAAAAGATCAAACGGAAACGTAGTTTTTTTTTATTACGTCATATCTATGATTTTGCTATTGTAAGATCCACACAAGACAAAAGGAAAAGGAAAAAAAAAAGTTCCATAACTTTTTTTATTACGTCATATATGTTTTTGCTGCTGTAGGATCCACAGAAAGAACGGCTTAATAGAGATATTCAATTTATTATCACTACATTACTTGATATATGCTGGTTAACAACCGGTTGAAGGACTGGTTAACCATTCCCGAACATTGTTGAGCTATTATTGTCGTAACCTTACAATATACAAACATCTTTGCATTTGCTTTTACATGTTATAAATATGCTTATTATTTGCTTGCATTCCCTTAGTCTCTCTAGCGTTACATAATATCTGTCAACCCTTATATTGTCTTATGCACATAACTCAACAAAGCATAATAAAGAAAATAAAAGGCTGAGAGAAATGCTACTAGTAAAGATCCCGGTAGCCAATATCTTCACAAGAATGGGAAACCCGTTCAACTAAAAACAACAAAAATAACGAGTGAACAATGAAGAGGTTCGTAGCAAATTTACAAATTCCTTGCAAAGACCCAAAAAAAACAAAAAACACAATAAGAAGAAAAAGAGAGAAAAATAAGAAGAAGAAAAAGAAGCAAATTGTTGGGTAGTTTGATTTGAGCAAATGAGAAAAGAGACTTTTGAGGAGGCTGTTGTTGTGGGGAGTCAAAGTCCCAGCAGGAATTGGAAAACATCGCTCAAAGAAATGATACCTTCAACACGTTTGCTCCCTGCTTCCACTATCACCAGCCTCCTTACACCTGTTTTGTTTACACAACCAAACCCCAATAAACATACTTCTCATCTGACCACGTTCGCGTGTGTGTGTGTGTGTGTGTGTAATGAAAGCAAAAGCAAAGCCTCAAGACTTTATGGGAGGGAGATGGTGGTACCTGGATTCGCCAACCGCTCCATCACTTTCAGAAGAGAGTCTGAGCGCAAACACATGTGACATCTCTGCCCGTTGAAGATTCCATAAGGCGGACTCGCATCTTGCCCCAACTGCAGCGCCTGAAACCGCACATTTTTTTAACCATATTAACATTGTATTTTTATTTTTCTCTTTTCATTCTTCTATCTAATCCATTCGCACAAATTTGAAAGAAGACAATTTCCGCTGACAGCTTATAGATACGCAGTACGCAGCTTAGTAGACTTGAGAAAACTCCTATAAAGAAAAGTTTGATAAGATATGGGAGGCATCTTGGCTTCTGTTAGAGAGGTTTTACCTGGTGAACCGTCATGTCATCAAGATGAATCTGTGCGTATGCCTTATCTTTAGCCAGAGCAGTTATGTCACTGGTCAATAAAAGATATGTGATCAGGACACAAGGATTCAAAAAATGGCATGGCGAATACATATCATGTCAACTGATGGATAGCGGTTTACCTTCGGGAGTATATGTCAATAAGCGAGTCATTGTCATCCACTACAGGAATTGAACTAACTTCAGCTGTATAAAGCAGATAACACAAGATATTAGAGACATAGATGAAGCACGACTCATTCTGTCCTTTCCATATCTGAGAAAACAGAAAAAGTGTACTCGCATGCAATGCATCATGTGAAATTCTAAAATCTATACGCTTTAAATGCACATTAGGTTTCCACTTCTCCAATCCTCGTTAGTTTAAAGTAAACCTGAACATGAACTGTTGCAATAACTACATATGCACTACCATTATAAAAGTGATCTGAGTATCTAAAGTTCAATAGTTGGTGTGTATTATTGATTTAAATTAATATGCTGCTCTGTAAAGCAACTTTGATAAGACAGGTCGAAATATAACCATTTATGAAGAAAATTTAGAAACAAAATTCTGATTGAAACGTTGAGGTTAGTCGTAAGTTGCGGATGAACTTAAAAACACTATATTGATTAAACAGGATAAAAACGGATTACCTTGAACTAATAATGAGAGCGCAGAACCCAAAGAGGCGTGTGGTCTCAATGTAGCGAGAGGTTTGCTACTTGATTCTCCGATTCTAGGGACCCAAGTACCCAGGGGAATTGAACAAATGGGCTGCTGAAGGATTGGCAAAGAGCTAGACGAATGTCTGAAGTATCTGCATATACCTGGAATATTATGCGTAATTGAGAGCTTAAGTATATGATACGAAGCAATAAGCATAAAGTTTCGGAAAATTTTATATACAACAGAGAAATTGTGACTTAAGTTTGGGAGAGGCTATTCCAACTATAAAGCACTAATTTCTCTCCTATAAATCCCATCACTTCACAGAATATATGGAGAAATGAAGTGGGAAAATTTAGGAAATGGCAGAATTATATGCACGTCATGAATTGAAGTGTGTATCACCAATTTGGAGCGCTTATTAGAGTGTCTTATGGTCTTATTCACAAATGAAGGACCTTACATTTTAATATGCCTGATAGCGAAGCAAGATGCAGTAACTGCGGATATGACCCATCCTGCAAAGAAGAATAAATAACTGGAACGGCTGCCACCTTGTTTTGCAAAATTTTCAGGGCAACGTCTTTCAGATTATCATAGGGCCCAACCTGATTCCAATACATGAAAACATTAATAGCAAGAGAGAAAATCTTCTAGCTCTTTTACTTTAAACTGCAATAGAAGTTTCTAGGATAACGCTATGTTCAACGAACGCAAAAAGAAGCGGACAAAAAATAGTTATTTTTGAGAAGTAGACATGTAGACAAGTAGACAGGCATATATGAATCAGTTACATTCCTAGATAAATATGCCTCCCAATCCAATTTCATTTGAACTTATATTTTGATATCAACTATATAGATATAAGAGTCTAGATAGCTAAAACACATGCGTAAAAAAGATTGTAGATACAGATAACAACAGAATCTTTTTCAACGTAAAAGAAATGATAACCAAGAGAGATGATCTATAAGAGAAAGCTACATGAAATTATTAGTAGTGATAGCAGTAGAAACCAACTGTGAAAGTCTCACCTGAACAAGTGGCCTAGGATATGGTCTCCCAGTTCCATCAAATTGTCTGCTAATATGAGCCTTCCCCTCTTTCCAGGCTGCTATTGTGTGGGTCTCAAGCTCTTCTTCTGTCAAGTTCGATCCATGCGTCCCAAGCTGCAATTTGACAAAGTTGCTATTACCACGCAAGAGATAGACATATATTTCATAAGAAATATACTTGAAAACTACGGAAATCTATTGTACTCCTTCAAATTAAGTCTCGAGGTTAAACAATAAATCAAATATTGTGAACCCAAACTAGTATTATTAACCACACACTAGAATTTTCTTAGACAGTAAAGCATATGAATATCCCTTCCAATTATTGACATTTACACAATTTCCTCTTGGCGATTCTAAAATGATGCATCAGTCACTCGAAGCAATGTTCTACCAATGAACAATTCTTTAGAGAAGCCAACCTCTCTCAGTATTAGAATGAAGTCCAGTGGACCAAGAACTCCAACAAATTGGCCTTTACCAAAGTCCCAAAGAGGAGCCAAAGGGATTCCCTGAAAGCACCCAGAATTAGCAAAAACCAGAAAGCCAGACAATCTAGAAATAAATTTAGACGCGTCTAGTTCTTTTAAGTTTCATTTCCTTCCCTTCTCGGGTCTGGATGCAACAACATTAGAATGCCATACATGAATGTGAGAGACAGAGATAGGAAACATCCCAAAAAGATGAGAAGCTGACACAATACTAAATATCGCAAACCTGCTCATAGAGTATATGGAATGCTTGCTTTACTGGTAAATTTACATCCAATGCAATAACCTGTAAAAGTTTACGATCGCCTTAGACAATTTCCGGCTAAGATGGCAGAAGCTATTCTCACCGATAATCTATCGGATATGAAGACAAAAATCATCAAACAATAAGAAAATGAAGAAACCAGACCTTGCCCGACTCTGGGAGCAGCTCATATGCAGTACGGGTTGACAATAAAACAGATATGCGGTGACGAGACACCTCCAAATCGACCCCTGACATCCTAGGGATGGAGTCCTGGGAAGGATCAGCCTGTAATATTATCACCATGTAAAAACAGTAAGAAAATAGTAGTCTAAAGAGACAAATTCTGTGGAACTTAAAGGCTCCTGGTACATACATCAAATAAAATGCTATTATCGTAAACTATTTCTTTCCCACAGTAGGAGATTCTACAGCTTTGCCTTTTTAAAGAAAATGTATATCTTTTAAAGATTTCAGATTTGCAATAAACAAAGTATTTAAAACACAAAAGAAACTAAGCTACTAACAAGAAAACAAACATATCTAAACACTGCATCTTTTTGGAAAAGAAAAGGTCAGATTCCTTACCACTCGCTGGGAGAAATCATCCACATCCATGTTCGATGGGCTAAAAGCAGTGGGAACCATATCTGGTCCGGTTATAAATATCGTATTCATTACTCCACCATTTCCGCTTACAAATGGTTGGTGCTCATCATGCCGCCATTCCCCATCAACATAAAACTTGTACTGCATGAAAATGAAATAACTGAATGTAAGAGGCTTCTTAAGCATCTCAGGTCTTAATATCGACCCCATAATAGATATTGTACGTCCAACACAAAAAAATTCAGAAACAAAAATAACCACTATTTTAAGTCAGATATGCAGTTAAGAATCTTCCATGGCTGCACGAGTTTTCTAACAATGGTGCCAGGTTCAAGATGCTACCATGGATTACATACTGTTCAATGGTGACACTACCAATTGGGAATGTAATCAACTATGACAGATGTATATATATGATTCTCATGCATATTGCATTGGTTAAGCATCTAGAGACTAAATGCCCTAGTATCATGGATGTCGCAGAGTCTATATGGACATAACTGCTCCAGAAACTGACGAAGAGGTAGTAATGAAACCAGGTCCAGTACAAAGTATCAACCTGATGATATCCCGGAGTCAAGTTGCAGATGACTTGAAAGACAGTAGGGCAGCCCTCAAGTGGTGACATTGGCACATGTTCTGTCCACCTGTACGCATTCCCATTTCAGAAATCAGTCGAAGCGCTACAGAGAACCCAAAGCTAGTATACACAGAGCACCATAATGTATCGGATAAGGCACAAGCAAAAGTAAGTATCCTAGTACTAGCTCAGTCGTCTCACCTGGTGAAAGATCCACTAAGGAAGACCCTTCGACCTCCATAAGGCCAGACGAAGCGGGTGGGAGTAAGAAGCTGCCCTGAGGCAGCGCTGTTTCCACGGCTGTTATCGACTGTAGAACCAAACATCCCCTCGCAAGTGCTAATATAGTTACAGGGTAAAAGAATCCACAGAAGCTAGTTCCTAGAAACACCTCAACAGAATATGAGTGCGCAAGTATCTCGAGTCGTCAGCAGAAGAAAACTCTTTGGGGGAAAAGTAACGACTTTAAGGCTTTACACATGCAGGGAGTCCGAATTCGATAAATCCCAGGCACAAGTAACCGAAACCCTAAAAGCCCAAATCACGATCTACAAGGAGAAGGAAGAAATTGCTCTCAACTCCCGGCAGAAATTCATCAACACCGAAAAACCTGTTTAAGGAGAGCCCTAACTCGAACACGAACGATCTGGCTGTGAAAGCAAAAGGTCAACTGATGAGATGACACGCCACTGGAGAAGCTAGCTGAGAAACAAAAGGAAATCGAGGAAAGTCCCCAAAGGAATTGGCGGCTCTGATCTTTGAAATTGGGAGAGCACGGACGTGGATGATCGGAAATCGAAATGAGATTGAGGGCAGGCAACAGAAGAATTAGGGATTAGAAAAGTTGGAGAGAACCCTAATTGGAGGAGAGAGTGGAGATGGCATTGTTTGGATCTGGGAAATTATGTTATTGGTCTTTGGAGGTGAAGAATCTGAGGGCGAAGAAGCGCTGCGAAATGTTATGTTGTTTTTAATCCCATGGAGATATCTCATTTTCCCTTTTTCTTTTTTCTTTTTTTTCTTTTACTATAATACATCAAAACTACTATACAATAGTTTCCCAGAACAACAATAAAATGCATTTCTATTACATCTTTTTATGTAATTTATTACTAACAAAATAACAGTTTCTTCTTTTTCCCTTTTTCTGTCGTAAAAATATCTATATATCTTATGCAAATAATGTAGTCCCTACTCTTTTTGCGTTCAACTATATTTTATAAATTTAATAGTAACTTTGATATGAATCTTGTTTATTTTTTTGTGTGAATATATTTGCCATTCAATCTCTAGATAAATAAAAATAAAAATTTGACATTCAAGTTTTTGTCTTTTCTAATTTCGGACCAAACGAATGAATTGTCCTAATGTTTCCAATTGATGATTAACACATATATAGGTTTTTTTAAAAAAAACAATATTATTTCTCTTTAGAAAACAACTATTAGAAATGATGACTTGTTTTCTAATCCTCGGTCGTTTTACATCAGACGTTTATATTTCTTGTATTTGAGAGCCAAACTATTTAGCAAATTAACCTTTTCTTTTGCATTTTTTAAAAAATTGTTCTTTGTCTTCATCTTTTTCAATTCATTGCGTAGTGTAACTACTTACACGATAACGAATCATTACACCCTACACGAATCCATTGTCGGGTTAACATCTATATATATTGAGGAAATAGTCTTAATTAATGTCTTCGAGGATTTGCAAAATTTGTGGGAGAAGAGACTTGCTCGTTAGTCTGCATCAGGTTGCGCATATATACGGAAAAACAAACTATGGTTTATTTTTTTTCTCAAAAGACGACTTTAAAGTTAGAAGAGAGAAAGCGAACCCAAAATACTTTCTGGTCGTTGGGTTTGTATAGCTACGGCTTCTAGATCCAATTGTTAAGTTGTAAGCATTATAAACACATACATACTGTACTTTGATTGACACAAACTATTTTAATTATCAAAAGCGTTACGAGACGGTTAGGTCAAGGAGCCGCGCAAGGCTTAAATAATAAAATAAAATAAAGAAGGACGATACAAAATGTATATAGGTAAAGTAAGACTAGGTCAGCACATCTCTAAAGGTCAAAATTGATAAAACCAATCAATGATGAAATCTCAACCGGTCGTCTGATGAAATCAACAGAGGTTCGAGTTCATCACTAGTCTCTACAATCTATATGATGCAACGACGCATCATAGGTATCAGAGAGACTGCGGTCTATTGACCCGAACTTTCTAATCTTAAGTCATCTTTCATTTTTGTGTTAGTAGCCTAATCTTGAAATTGTCATAATATTTATAGAATTTATGCAATGCACACAATCGTGTTATCGAGTGCCATCACTCTAAAAAAAGTACACTAAAATGTCAAATGACAATTTTCGACGAGGTAAATTAAAGAAGGGAAACAAACCCTGCTGAAACAGAAGATATCAGGTTATTGCACCACAAGATTGGGACGTTATATTGGAACCCTAGATGAAATGGTTATATCTATATACACGTAATTTTTTACTTCGAAAAATATAATTATAAAGAAGTTAAATCCAGTTACAAAATTCAATGTTCTAGATCTTTAGGGCTCTGCATGTTTAGTTCTTTTTATAAGAGGAGCATCCGAATTTAGAGAGGCACAGCCGTTTATTCTTTAAAAAAAAAAAACGATAAAATAAACAATTTGAATAATAGCGGATATTATTGCTCATTTGAAGTAGTAATAACCAAAGTTGCCTATGTATATATATATAACATCATCAAACAATAGCCAATGTTTGTTGCAAATTTTTGTTCCAATTATGACAGAGGTAGGTCAAGAAATTACTTGATTTACGCATCTGCGTTAATTTTGGTTATAGTAGAATAGAGATTATGTATTTGCATTAAGTGGGTTCTATTAGATTCATTTCTATTTTGTTCCAACAACAAAAAAGATTCATTTATATAGAAGTGATCTCATAAAATAAGCTGTAGTTAAAGATCGAATCTCGTTGATAAATTTGTATCTCAATCTATCTTCTTCTTCTTTTTTTTTTCTTAAATAAGTCTCAGTCTATCTTGGTAATTCTTTATTATCCCCTCTTCATCAAAACGAAAACCTATTCTCAGATATGTTTCTCCATAATCCGCCAAGCTTTGGAATTTAGTTCTTTTACACATGAGATGTTCCCTTAGTCCACTACTACAAATAGTAAATAACTCACAGAGAAAAAAATGATGGTATCAAATAGCTCTTTTCTTTTACTTGAAGAAATTCTGACACGCCTGCATATATTTCTGATGGGTATCAAGTTCACCAATTTTTATAAAATCAATGGCTGAATGTAAAATCATCAGACTAAGCTATTATATTCTTTTTATGTCCATGCTGCAATGGTTGTATGTAAAATCATCATAATAAGCTATTATATTTCACATGGACTTGTCCTCTTCATCTTTCTCTTTGTCCTTCTCAATGGGTACATCAGATGTGGTGTGTACTTGTGGATACCTTAAAATATTGCACTCATGGTTCCCGAGGCATCACTGCCTGCCTGTGCAGGAGCTCAATGCCGCGATTCCATGGTTTGAGCCAATGGAAACAAACATGTATCCTAGAACCATTAAGTACTTGGATGTCAGATGTAACATTGTTAAGGTTTTAGCACATAGCAATGGCGTGTTACCACATTGGTATACTAATAGTTTAGTTGTACTAAGGAATGTTACTATGTTCGTATAGTTATTGCTAGATAAAGATCTTGATGTTTGTGATTTCAGCTTTTGTCTCTTTGAACAAATCTCTTATTCATGTTACTTGTTCAATTTTAGTTGATTAGAGCAAGAACATAACATAGTTGAGAAGTGGTCCCAAGAAAACTCTACATAAACTATAGGCTGCATCTTTCTTTGATGAAATGTTTCTAAATTTCTTTTTCTTTTTATTATTTGACGATTTAAAATCACCCGATTTGCAGATAACCATAAAGCGAGCAGGTCATAAGATATACAAATCTTGGAAAAAATTAATTTATATAATTTTGGGTTTAGTGTACCCATAAGGTGGTGGTCCTTAAAATCTTGGGGTTATTTTTTTGAATTCTGTACCTAATACCCTCTCTACGCAAACCCTAGACCCATTTTGACTATTCAGCTTTGCGACAAACAAAACAATCCCATCTCCCTGATGGTTGTTCTTGGTTTTAATGGCTGTTTTTTTTTTTTTATCTTTTTTGCAAAGAAGAAATATTGACTTGAACTTAATTTGAATTTTCTTTTCTTGTGCTTCAGTTATTCACTAGTGTGAACTAGTTAAGTTCTGACTTCATCAGAATTACTCCAACAATATTATTTCTAATCAGAGGAATTCATTTTAAATGGTCATGTCTCAATGCTCTTTTATCTTGGCTTACATTAGCCTCAGGCTAGAACGACATCTGGAGATGAACCATAATCATAGATCAAGCCACTGAACCAGATCAATGGAGCGATCTATGCATTGTGATACGCATAATGTTCTTCCCTTTTTTCCAAATTATATATATATATATATATATATATACATGGATGCAACCTAAGATCGATCTCTGAGGTGAGATACGCATAAACCTCTTCTTTTCTTACTAATTTTCTACTTTTCATACCTAAAAGAGAAGGAAATCATCTTGCTAGCTAGTACCTTGTTTCTGCTATCTTCTCCACTTCCATATCCATGGGATCCTCCGCTGATTCAAACCAAATTAATATTTACTTTAAAGAACGAAACCTCATAGCTTTATGTGTAGAAAATTATAATTATAAAGCAAATTAAATGTAAACATATACATTGTAATAAAGATTCAACATTAACATTATGTAATCATCCTCTTCTTGTTCTCTCTATAGATCTTTCTTGGCTTCATAGTACATGATCAGGTCACATATTTTTAGCTGAACGAGCCGAGGAGCTGCTTCCTTTCTCCAAAACTCTGATAAACTCTGTCGGCTGGTTTTGTAGATCACGTTTGCTGTTTGGTTCTCTCTCATTTCCACTATCATTGCTGCTTTTGTTGTTTTCAGCTCTTTCTCGCTCGGCTTCACGGTACTTGTGAAGATGCCTCCCCACGGCATCAGCATAGTTATCAAGGCCTAGAGTACTTAGAGCCCACCAGATGTCGTCTCCATTCACCGTCTTTCGGTTCTCCCTGTGGCACTTGTCTGAGGCTTCGCAGGTAACAAAGCTGATGAACTCTGTTGCACACTCTTGAACTGTTTGTTTTGCTTCTTTTGAGATCTTTGCATTTGATGGTAGGATTTGCTTCATAAGTCTCCCTACATTGGCTATTGGTAGCAATCTATCTTCATCTGTCATTTTTTCTCTTCTTATTGAGTCTATCAACTCTAGTCTCTCTTATCACCTTTTTATACAAGTGATCCAACATGGCCCTCTCTATATATGTAGATGTGTATGTGTATCTGTGTATGATGAGTAGATGTCCTATGATGTCCTTGCACTTGACCCTACCCTTACTTTATTACATGCTATTTTAAGATTCTGTCTCACTATGGATGTGTGTATGTGAAGATTATATAAGCATAATTAATATAGTCTGTTGTGAATGTAATTCGTTACCACCATCTTCATTTAATCATTTTTATCACTGATTTAGCTGTGTCTAATGAATTTCTTTGGAATTCACGGTGAAACCAATATCTTCTTCCCCTTAAAATCATTCATGTGTCTGATTTTTTGTTCATTATTTTTATTATTGCAACCAAGGCCAAAATATAATTCTATCTCTACTTACGGATCGTTATCATCATCCTGATTCCAAATATTTGTTAATCATCTTGGCCTCTGTAAAAAATATTGCGGTTTTGTACTTAGGAGACCCTCAGATTTATTTATGTGTTAGAATATCTCATGTTACATACAACTATAATGTATAAATGACATTTGTCAATTTACTCATCATCAATTATAGTACTAAGTTGGAAACTCATGATTCCTATAAAAATATTCGGACACGGACCTAAATATTTATATATCTCACACATCAGAAGCAGAGATGGTTCTTACATAATATGTAAACTATATGAGTCAATTTATTAATTACCAATTAGTTTTGAGTTTAACAATATATGATTTCTACAGTATAATTCATGTCCAAGCATCATTATTATGATATCATAATCACAAATACACTTCAGTATCCCAAATACTGTAAATATAGAACTTCTCATGTGGTGCCCAAAAAAAAAGAAAAAAAAAGAAGAACTTCTCATGCTGCTGAGTCTACCCTATGTACGCATGTGTGTACGTATGAGATCGATGATGACGATGATTATCTTATCTGATCTTCGGACTAATGTAGTCATTTGTAAAATTCTAAGTGGTCTATTTCATCAGTCTCTTGTAATTCAATTGTGTTTTGTCAGCTCACTGTATTAAGAAATATACAATAACATTATTGCTGCAATATGAAAAGTATTTAATGAGTAATGCTAGGCCTTTATATGTGGAATACTTACAGGTACGCAAGCAAAATTTAATTTTACATCGATTTACATCTATATATTGGATGAAATTTACTTCCGCACATTAGCAGAAAACAAACAACTATAACGAGTTCACATATCGTCGAGATGAGATTTAAGCTCGCACATTGCACATGTGAAACACATGTTCCTGTAATAAACGAGCAGTTCGTATGATACGGATATCCTTTGCCACTGTAGTGCGTTAAATGAGAATACATAGTTATGAACTTATGATTTATAGTTTTCCCTACCATGATTACCATCATGAAGTTCTCTGGATCGATCATTAGCGTATAAGTTGTGTTGACGTGTTCAATCTAGTATTGTGCTTTTTTGGATTTTAATTTGATGTGCGCTATTGTTTTCGGTTGAGCTCAGCATTCCATTATGTATAAGACATCTGGATTCTGGAGAGACTTTATAAATTAATTATAAGATTTAATAAACAGCATTTTAAGTTTTTAACTAATAACTTATAAACTTTCTCTCGTAGCGACAGTAAAACCTTTCTTTAATTTTTTTACTTTCATATATGAAAATTGAGATCCCATAAAAAAAATTCACGTCATTATACGAAAATTGTATATATATATATATATATCAACTATTGAATTGTGGCATAATTTTTTAAGCTATATATGCAAATTTGCTTTAGCTTTTGAAACCTTTACCTTAGACTCAGCTTTAAGGAAATGCTACGAGTATATATAATAATCTAACCAACTAGCTCATAAACATATATATATATTATACATCACGTGGTCCAACTCATTTTATCATGTATCCAATCGCGATAGTAAGACGAGACAATACATAAACATTTTAGATGACATCCACAAATATTTCAGGAAACGATTTCCCACTTACATTTTGTATCATAACAGTATCTTGAAAATATTTAAATAATCGTTTATATCAAATATACATGTATATAAATGATTAATTTTGAATTAAATAAATGGGGTGGTCTAAATGGAAACTGAGAAATGATAATTATACACACAATGAAAATGAAGTGGACCTAATTTTTGATTAGAGCCTAGCTACTTTTGGTAAAAGAAATTATTCTTGATGAAGCAATGGTTAGCTTATGGAATGTCAAAACCTTAATATTAGAAAATATGAAATTCGAAGCACGTAATCCGCATAATATCCGGTACGGATCATATCCCACTCGCATGCATTTGACCTTTGTTCTTTAAAATGTAAAATATATATATATATACTTATTAGCATACTGCACAAGATATAATTCACCTAATATATACTGTAAACAATAGTTAAGGCCAAATATTATAGAAAAATCTGTTGTATTTAAAAGCTAATCAAGGTTTTATTTATAATCTTGACCACGTAATTGGTTTAGATATTATGAGCATGTGCATAAAGATATGGATTCAAACCCTACGCGTCTGGCTTTCGACTTTCGAGCATTTTAATCCAGTGGATCACATTCTGTGAAATGTAAAACGTCCATCATAGTTTTGTATTGTAGATTGAATAAAACATATACATACATATATACCTATATATTTATCTATACAAACAAGTAAATAATTTCTCTACAATCAAATTTTCTTAATAAATGGATGACTGTAGGTGAATTTTTAGCCGAATAAGTATTCTAACTTTTGTTTTTTGGACAAAGTACTATTTGGTCTAAAGTCTAAACTGCCCTAACTTAATTAGAGGAAAATAGTAAACCTCGAATATATAAAACATATGTAAACCTTTTGGTTGAAAAAGAAAAACATAAAAGGAGATGTTTGGAAAAGCATTCGCTTTCTTTGTATTTCTCGGTCTTCTTTCTAATTTTTCACGTAAAGATGGTAACTCTTCCTCTCGAGATATATATATTTTTTTCAGCTTAAATAAGTCATGGTAATATGGTATAGAGCCATAGAGGCTTTGCAATTATTATTAGATATATATTTACGTTGAACTTAGAATACGTACTTTAAAATGCTTCTTTTATTTTATACAAAAAAATCTTAAAATACGCCATTTAAAATGGAAGATGCGATTATGAAAACGTTCTACATACTTCGAAATTGGGTTGACTTAAAATATTATAATCGCACTGTCTTTGCTGTGGGCTTGGATTTTAACTTTGATATACGGCGATGTGCTTTATATGGTATAAACGGACCATGCACAATCAATTAAAAATAAAATCGCCATTATAAAGCTAGCTAGAATGCCCATCTGTTTGTGAAAGCATTTCTCTTTTCCCTTAATCTATCAATTAAAGGTTATAATTGGAAAGTTGTTAACGGTCTCCTAATTTTTGCTAGCTAATCGTATGCTTAAATTAACAGAGGAGTCGCTAATGCTGTCTTTTTAGCCCATTTGTGATTTTATATTATTCTCCTTTCACTAATATGCGTATTGGTGTACTTATCGACCTTTTCCAAGCCAGCACCTAAGTTAAAACAATTTTACCGTCTGCCTTGAATTATGTTTTACCAACATTAAATTAGAACATAATAGAAATGAATTAAAGATGATCTGGAAAAACAAGTCGTAAATGTGATAATTAACTCATATCATGGGGGTTAGTGCTCTAAGTCCGCTAGAATAACTGATAAGAAATAGCTCTCATTACAAACACATGAAAATAAAATGTTTTCCAAAACCTTCATACTTTTCATGTAGATCACCTTCCCTGCATTTGTTTGTTATAAATCTCCCAAAAAAGATTGTGTTAACTCATGCTTCTTAATTCTAAGTGCATATATATGTTTATTTCAAAACTGATTTTAAATTTTGGTAAAGACGATATATATGGTTTCCGAGCAATAGTCTTTGACTCTTTGTAATCGTTCTAAATATGGTGTTATACTGTTATTAACGTTTTTTTTTCTAAAAGTCCTCCAATTATCATGGTATAAACTAGGTAGTATAAACTCCCACTTTTCCCATAATTGCTTCCCCTAAGGCCCATAGTTAGATATCTGCCGTAACAAAACAAAAATAATTATTTTTAGGTCATTACAGAAGAGCACCTGATATTATAGCCCATTGGGTCCTTTTGTCGTCGGTCCGATATTAACTTAGAAGCCACAAAAAATCCATCGATTATTTTTTTCTTTCTAATTTTTATAGTTTTAAACAACTGTAGCATTTGTTCAAAAAACAAAAAAAAAACAACTGTAACAAGTGACGGTGGCCCGATGGTAGAAAGGTGCTGATGGTTTTGGGGAATGAATAATTCATGTATGGATTGTAACGGCCCAACTGAATACCGCCACTGGCCGTGGCCTCTACGACGGTGGTCAGAGTGTAACTGTATCATGTCAAATTAATAAATTATATTAACATAAATTCGAGAAATAAAAGAGCGTAAATCTAGATTAACTTTTTCATAGATAGAACGAAAAGCTAAGAGGCAAGGAAGAAACATTTATTATACATTTCGGAAAAGACCACATATATAGTTGTTCCTTCATCAGGTTCAACATGAAATTTTTAAGAAGCTCTGTCAAGGACTGTCATGCATTTGTGATTATTAATAACATAAACAAAAAAAAATCAGAAGCTCAGAGATAGCAATATCAAGAAAGCTATCCTCACTGATCATAATCTAAATTTATGGACGTTGTTTTCACATATAGATTTATCTAATAAATAATTTATCTATTACTGAATATCATTGTCCGCGTAAGATCGATGACATCCAAAACATTTTATCGAAATCATAATTTATCGTTAGTTAACATATTTGTAAATTTAAAATATCATTGTCACTAACGCAGCAGTTCTTTAATACAAATTGCAAACCATTATATCTCGGTTTTTATGACGGCATGTCAATATTGTTAGACAAATTTTTTAACATGAAACGATATAACTCAACTAGTCGCACACCGAATAAGAATAGACTTATACAAAGCACGTCCACAACTTAGAATAATTTTTAATTTTTTTACTATGGACAGTACTTTAACTGAAAACAATGGACGACACTCTAATAAACCCTTAAAAACAAAAAACAAAAAAGAGAAAAGCCAATGGGAAATCCCCAAAAACGCATATATATATATATATAACAAAAAAAATCTAATATGATGATTATACGACTTGTATTTTCTCACCTTATGTGCTTTCATTCCTTCTTCTCTCGAAGACTTCGTGTTGAAAGAGCGACCAGTGCTCGTTCTCTCTCTCTCTCTCTCTCTCTCCCCAAAACACGATAGTTGTTCGATCTTCTTTGTTTCCATTGCCCACTTGAGAATCTGACAGTGCCACAAACTCCAACATTGCAAAAAGTTTGAGACATCTCAGAAGGAAGTAAAGTCAGGTTATCAAATCTCTTATGTCCCTTTGCTTTCTTATGCCGTGTTTGGCAATTCACGTTTCGCGTTCCCCTGGGTTTCCTTTGTGTCGCAACGCTACTGCTCCACAGCCTAGAAACCATAGGAAACAAACAATCGGAGATTAGATAGATGCGGAATCCTCCTTTTTATTAACATATATATATCAAGAGTACCCCCCAACTTGTCGTGTTTCCACGTTTTTGTCTCTGCGTAAAGGTTTCGCCTTGTGCTGCTTTTCTTGCAGTACCATTCTTGTATGTTCCTCTCGTGGCTTATTATTCCCTAACGAGATCCTTCTGAATTTACATGGCTATGCTACAACTTGGTGGTGTTCGGGATCGATGCTTGTTCTTGGGTTTTGCTTTGATCAGGTCTTGATTATATGTCTGATTAGCTAGATTCTGAATCTGGGTCTATGTTTCATTGGAATTGGGCTCTCAAAACACTAGCTTTTATCTTTTCACCCCTCCCCCCCCTCCTCGTGTTTCTCTAAATCTTTTCTGGGTTTCTTTAAGAATTTCCGCGTCTGTGTTTGTTTCAGTGATCAAGCCTTGGATTTTAATCGAATGTATTTCGTACCTCTTGATTTCTCTCACGATCTCAAGTTGTTGAATCGTCAAGTTTGATACTGTGCATCTGAAATCTTAGAGCTTTTTACTTTACCCTATTGTGTTCTTCTTGGACAATGTATATGTATCCTTGAGGTTTGTTTGTTTTTAACATTCTTTTGTTATTAATCTCGATGTTCGTCTTAAGCCAAATGACTTTCTAGGTTGGATCTTTAGTCTTAGTGTTTTGGCTTCTTGGTAATCTCATCTTCTTACTTTTGGGCAATGAGTTTCAGATCTTGTATGTGTCTGCATTATTCAATCTGATTCGCCGGTGAACTTTGACTGATTTCCATTTGCTGTTGAATAAGATGTTTACGGTTTGTATGTTCTTGAGTTTTTTTTTTTTAATATTGAAAATGTGGTTTTTTTGTGGATTTATTGCAGACAAGTTCGTCCAGGTTTCTATACAGTCGAGAATGGTTCTTCTGATGGAAGAGGAAAACAATCTTATGGAAGAAACAAATGTAGTGCAGGATTCCTCTGATGTTGGATTTGCATGTGGAGATCCACAAGTTGAGCCTCGTGTTGGAGACGAGTTTCAGGTCGAGATTCCTCCTATGTTGTCTGCATCCAAACGCGCAGTGTTTCTTTCGACTCCTCTAGCTTTGGATGATTCCTCATACTCCTTTCTCGTCGGACTACCTGTCCAAGTACTGTGGATAGACAAGCATCAAAAAGGACAAGGAAATGGAGATGATAATGTTGACATGAACGAATCTTTGAAGTCTTTAAGAGCAAAAAGGAGTCGTTGCTCTGCCAAGATCAGAGGCGACAGTGACAAGAATGCGAAATCCAAGAAGCAAAAATATAATCTTGAGGCTGTTCCAGAGTTGCCATCCATTTCTTGGGAGGATCTTGAGGTGGCTAGCTTTGTTCTTGGTCTGTATACATTCGGGAAGAACTTTACTCAAGTGAAGAAATTCATGGAGAACAAAAGAACAGGAGAGATACTGTTGTTTTACTATGGGAAGTTTTATAATTCAGCTAAATACCACAGCTGGTCTGATTCCCGCAAGAAGCGGAACCGGAAATGTGTATATGGAAGAAAGCTCTATTCAGGTTGGAGGCAACAGCAGTTGTTATCCCGTTTGATTCCTTCTATTTCTGATGAAGCTCAGAAACAGATGCTTGTGAATGTGAGTCTTTCTCACATCCTAATGCTTAATTCTTAATCACTTTACATTTGTTGTGGTAATTGATCTTACCATATTCGCAGGTCTCGAAGTCATTTGCTGAAGGGAATATCACTCTGGAGAAATACGTAAACGGGGTGAAGGATCTTGTGGGGCTCAGGCTTCTGGTAGACGCTGTGGCGATTGGTAAAGAAAAAGAGGATCTCACGGTTCTTACAGCAGGACCAGTTAAGACCAAACCATGGTTCACGGTTTCTCCAAAAACTTCTTCGGTCCCGGGCTTAGGGGCTTACACTTCACTCACATCCGCTGACATAATAAATCAGTTAAACGGCAGTTCTCGTCTAAGCAAAGCACGTTGCAGTGATATCTTCTGGGAAGCTGTATGGCCGCGCTTGCTAGCTAGAGGATGGCATTCAGAGCAGCCCAAGGACAGAGGCTATTTTACATCTAAGGATAACATTGTTTTCATTGTCCCTGGCGTGAAGCGGTTCTCAAGAGGGAAGCTTGTTAAAGGCGATCATTACTTTGATTCCGTCAGCGACATTCTAACAAAGGTTGCGGGGGAGCCTGAGCTTCTTGAGTTTGAAACAGGAGGAGAGATAGTCAATGGATCCGTTGTTGCAGAGAACTCTTCTGACCAATCAGATGAAGAGTCGTCCCCGTCTGATAGTCAAAGACACCGTTACCTCAGGTCTCCATGTTCTAGCCGTGGAACTCGGCAAATGAAATTCACTGTTGTTGACACTAGTTTGGCTGCTGGAGGAAAATTGTGTGATTTACGGAATCTGAATGCAGAATATATAGTTTCTGAGACAAATACTGATTTAGGAGATAAAGATTCTTCTGTGCTGGAAAATTCACTGGCCACTCAGAATGTGGAAGTCCCCCAAGTGATGCCTCTTGATGCCAAGAACCAAGTGGTTGACCCAATGCGATTTACTATTGTTGATACGAGTCTAGACCACCGTAAAAAATGGTCTGGGTTAAGGAGATGGAGACGTTTACCAAGAGATGTCACCAAAAAAGATTATTTAGGGGATAGCACAAAAGAGGAGGAGACTTTGGAGAGGGTTAAGGATCCATCAAAGAGGTTGATCAAGCATAGGTCTACCCGACGAGCAGAAACTAACTATCATTCAGTAAATTCTGCCCCATCGTTGAAACGCAGACGGCTCAGCACTTGCATAAGGAAGGAGAAAATCCTATCGAAAGAAAATCCTGAATCAGACCACGTAAGGACGGTATGTCCCGAGTCAGACCACGTAAGTTTATGCGCGGTCCAACACCAGAACAGCACTCATGAAGAAATAAATGAGGACAAGGAGAGATATGAAACCGTGTTACCGAATGATTACATGAACTTAAAGTTTGATCAATCAAAAAAGACTGGAACTGGACCGTCTTCTGCGCTTGTTGAGATCCAAGAAATGTCAGAGAGCAAACCAAATGGCTTAAGTTCGATCTCCGGTGTAGACAACAATTGTTCCCCAGAGGAGATAAGAACGAGCCATGAACTCATTTCATCAGAACAAGACTCAAATGGGCTCTGTTCAGTGTCAGGCTCAGACAAAAGACGCGCTTCCAATGATCCGGAACAAGAGCAAGCAGTTGAGCTCCCTTCCATTTCAGGCTCAAACATCAATAGTTCTCCTTCCAATGATCTGGGAACTACTCAAGAACTTGGTTCATCAAAACAACAACAGTCCGACCAACAGACTAATACAGATGCTCCTAGAAGACAGAGCACAAGAAAGCGACCATTGACCACCCGGGCTCTGGAAGCTCTTGAATCTGGCTTTCTCACAACCAAGGGAATGAAAAGCACAGCTAAACCAAGAAAACGTGAAAGTTCAAAGAAGAAAATGCACTCAGCTAAAGCGAGTAACAGAGCACAACTTTTGCCAGACAATGAGGGTGCAGATATGGAGCAAAGAGGAGAAGATGGAAACAAAGCTACAGCAAGTAAGCCCATGGATCAAATAGAGGACTCAAAGCCTAGCTTTCTTCTTAATGGCCCCAGAACTGAGAGTAACGCCCTGGATCGAAGACATGATTCAAAGCCGGTGCTAACTGAACATCCTAAACTTCCGCCGATTGTTTTAAAGCTTTCATTTAAGCGTAGCAGAGTTTCAGAGACTTAAGTCTGAAAAGTTTTAGGTGCTGGCTGTGAGAGGATTGGCCTTGCTATAGAATAAATGTGTACAGAAGTAAGATTTTTTAAGGGTTTTATTCCATACTCTTCTTTGTTGTTTTTTCGTTGGGTCAAATGTGACAACGCTACACAACATATCAAAGATTGTTTTCTTCTCTTCAATTTTTGGTATCATGTTTTTTCCTCTTTCCTAAAAAGTAAAGTCTGCTATTTGAGTTAACTTCTTCAAATTCTCCTCTCATCTCAATGAATACATATTGCCTAATATTGAAATTCTTACTGTTTCCTTCTGTAGTAAGTAATGTTTCTATTATTCGATTTGCTGGGAGTATTATTCGAAGACTTATATCCAAGGAATTGAAGTGGAATAATGATGCTAAAAGGATATACACATAAATACCTACAAATCTGGAATAGTAGTATTAGAGTTGAAACTAATGCCACAACAATGTTAACACTACTGTACAAATCGTAACTGGTCAAGTGCAGCTGATTTGCTGTGGCCGCTTGATTGCCTTATCCAAGTTGTTGGAGACTGACTTGGTTAAGTTAGGGTCCTCAAATCCAAGCTCTGCTCCAAATCTTTTGTAGTCATAACAATGGAACCAAATTTCAAAAAAAGAAGCATAATTTTTGTCAGTTCAGATTCACTTCACACACTCGGATTAGATTTTGGTTAAATTTACTTGACTTACTTTGGATCTAAGACCAGTTTCTGAACCTCCTTGATGGCTGAACTAGCTGCGTATAACGATATCTTTCCTATCTGATATCAAAAACGCAAACAATTTTCAAGGATTTTAGGACTGAAGGCACTGAGATGGTTAATGGTTTGTCCTAAGGGAAGGCGGACTCATAGCTTTGTTACCTCTAGAATCTGAAGTTTTGCCTCATGGTCGTTCGGCAAACACCGGATTTCTTCAGCTAGTCTTGCTGACTCCCCAACGCTTTCAGGGCACAAGAAGTCGAGCGCCACCTGAACATTCGACTGAGAATTGGTACATGTTAGTTTCTTAGTAAGCGCGAGGGAAAAGAAACTCATTTGATCTTATGTTGCATAAAAAATATATTACCTGAAGATTTCTGACTTGAAACGGACATCCAGCTGGAATGAAGATAGCCTCACCACGATGTTGCTCAAACGTCCATGGCTCCACTCCTGAAACAATAGCAAGGGTCACCATTCCTCCATGCAATAAGCGTTTGTTAATAGAGCACGGAACAGAATGTTTGTGTTTCCTACCAAACTCGTCTTTTAGTTGTCTCTTGTGGTGTTCATTTAAGAACAATCCTTCATACAACGGACGAGACACCTGAAAACCCGAGTAAGTAAACTAGGAATGTCAATCATTTCGACATACAATATGAAGAGTTTCACATTTGATCTATTAATTTAGCAGATAGGACTCACAAAATCAGCCTCAACACTATCGGGCTTCTGGAATGTTCTCTGCAAATACTCGGCCAGCTTTGGGACGTCTTGGCGTCGAAAGACATCCCACTGGGCTCCTCCTGCACAAGACGATTCCACGTTGTGACCATGATCCGATATGTTCTCTGCATTCACACTCAGCATCATCTCAGGTGCATTTTTCTCCGTATTGACTCTAGCAAGTGATAAATCATGTAACTCTCCGTCCCTTAATTTTTCCTCAGGGCTAAGAACTGACTCATTTTCGCCCATCTTCTCATCAGCTTCTCTTGGACCGGTTTTCGTCTTTCTTACACTTTCGAATTTAGTTCCTTCAGATGTGTGCACCAAGAGGTATACCTGGTTTACAGTTTCACAACCCAAATTACTATATTTTTTACTATGAATCATTAATCCGATCAAGAGATCCACTTGGTTTACCCAACATAGTCCAAGAGTTGAGTAATGTACCATGTCGCGCATGCTGTAGTGAATACTAGTTAATGAATCGTCAGCACCAGTTTCTTGATATGTCCCACAAGACACGTAGATCTTCGGACCTGCATCGTTTTGGAGCGAGTAATGAGGCAACTTGGCTGCAACGTTCAGAAGGCCTAACCGGGGATGTATGTACTCGAGCAACGGAAATTTTCTGATAAACTCCGGTCTCTGGTAGAAAATGAACTCCTCTGAAGCACTTGGGCTCGGCCAGTCCTTTAACTTCCACGATAGTGGAAGACCTGTCTCTTCGTTTCTTCCATCTCCATATGCTTTTGTAAACTCTCCAAGCCTTACATCGACCTGTGAATCAAGTTATGAACACTGATGAATCTGTGACACAACCTGGAACAATGTGGATATATAAAGAACAAAGCAAACTTACTTCTGAACCATCCAAGCAATTTATGGCCTTCAAGAATGGATCATGTTCTTTCAACCGCTCATCTGAAATCTCGTCTATGTCCCTCCAGATAGTCTCAGGATCCCATCTAGAGAAAGATGACTCGTCAAGTACCTTTTTTACAATAACAAGCCGACCCTCTTCCCATTGTTTCTCAAAAGTAGCTACTCCATCAGATTTAATTGTTTCAAGTGACGGGCTGTACACGAAGTTGTCACTGCTCTCCTCTCTCTCAGCAAACTTGCAGAATCTGGAATCACACAATTTAGGTTTCTGAAGATCAGATACCTTGCAGCCGCTAACCATCTCCTCTGCATTTTTCACAAGCTTTGCAACCCAATTCATCTTGAAAATGCGAGCAAGGTTCAGAGACCGTGAACCACAGCCTCCATATTCATTAGGAGGGCAGGGTATGCTGCCATCACTGTTGGCTTCCCACTCAGGGAACTTGTATGAAAACTTCAGTTTAAGTTTAGGAACTCCTGTTCCGTCTCTTAAGATTTGGTTAATCCCAGTAATCTCAACCGACGACTCTGCGCGTAGATCCTGACAGCATCTTAGGCACAGGTCATATGAGCAGTTCGAACAATGACGATAGTAGTCAACAACTGGTACCCGACACACGTTGCTGCATGAAATACAAACTTCGATAAGAATATGCACCGATAATACAAGTGCCGAAAAGACATAGTTGCAGTAACCAGAAGGGCATGTAGAGATGATGAGACATACCAGCACATCTGCTCATCTGCTTTCAGTCTTGCCCTGACAAGATCAATCTCAGCTCCTACAGCGTAAAGCAAACTAGTGTTATCCGCAACGAATGCCAGTAGTTTTTTATTTAATCAATCGTCACAGTAAATAAAAACTCGTCTCACCACGAAGCCTCTTCTCTAATTCTACTTCTGTACATTGATCAAGATGGATCTGTTTTATCACTGGAAGGACCGCTGATAATAGACGATAGAGATACTGCAACTTGTCCAAAACGGGTATTTCCTGGATTTGTACCTGCAAGTTTTCACAAAGAGCCATCTCATGGTCTGAAACTTATCCCCAAAATTGATAGCAACTGTTTGAATCTCTGTATATACAAGTTCCCCACCTTTATTGTATTATCAGAACGCAGGCAGTGTTTGCAATCACACAAACCACGGCACGCAGGGCAAACTTTCTCGACTTCTTCAAGTGATATCTCCGAGTACCTTACAAAGCACGAGACATCATCCATACTAACCAGAGCTTTACAAAGTTTCTAAATATAAAGAGAATAAAAAGAAATAGAAAGCTCACTGTGTCGATATACAAGTGTCGCAGAAGGCTCTTTGATTGCATTTGAGGCAAGAAATGATTGTATCAGTATCTTTTCTCTGGCATTGATGACAGATTTGCCCCAAAGACTCTGCGGACACATCTGTGCTTGCTGCTGAGTATTCCTAGAACACATAAAAACGGTTACTTTTTAATCTTACTAAGTCGACCACCGAAATGCTCTCAACAAACCAGCACATATAGATGTACACGTGCACTGTCTAAACAATGAGAAAAACTATGGATTAATGTACCATAGGACTCATGCTTTGGTGTGACCTGTCGCGTGACCGGTCCATTACAGCAGCAGATGATGGTGTTCTATAGGATCTGTAGTTCTCTTCAAACATTCCAACATCTCCAGCCAACTCATCGTTCAAGTCCACAGCAACACGTGCAGAGAAATTCCTCATCATGTGTGTCTCAGGCGCGTATCGAAGCAGGCTCTTGTCATGTCTTTTCTCCCTAATACCATCATACTTGGAAGCAGAGGCAGGACCGTTACTATATTGCTCAAGGCTGGTGACGGGTATCCCGAAATCATCGATCTTCCCTTCGGAATATGTATCTGTATCGGCTAACGGTGATCTCCTCTTCACTTTCTTCTGGTTCGCACGGAAAGCTGAATTAGCAGCACGCTTCTTGGCTTGGATGTAGTGCTTCTCACACACGGTCTTATCGGGCATGGACATTGCAGTGCATCTCCACTGTTTACCATCTGATCTCTTGCACCGTAAATCATCTGGAATCCCGAGAATACCCTCACCGTTGCCATTGCCGGAGCCAGATCGAGTTTGCTCGTTAGTGGCACTCATTCTAACCACCGAATCGCAATTTTCATCAAAATTTGACCTGCATTGTTCAGTAAGCCAAATCACTATACTTTCAAACTAAAATTCAGATATTGAGCACTCGCCCTGCTCGTATTGGTAGCGAGACTGTCTAAGCAAACTACAATCCCAAAAATCCAATTTTCTAGGAAAAACCGTAAAATACCCCGACTCAACGAACTCATGCGACCAACTGAAAAAAAAAGTAAGCTAAAGAGAGTTGTACAGCCAAACTTATATTAATCGAAAAAATCCGATAACACACATGATCAATCATTGAGCAGAGAAATCAACCAAGAGCTGTACAGATACATGCTACAACATATCGGTATTAGTGCGTACCAATTCAACCAAGAGTGCGTACCGATTCAAAGGCAGAAAAGAGAGTTCAGGAAACGCTAATAGTCAGAATCGAGAGAATTTTTTTTAATCTCGTTCAAAGGAGAGTTTGTAAGATCGAAATTCGAAAGCCTCAACGTGTATTTCTCTGAGTATGTGTACATTAATATCTGCTTTTGCTTACAGTGAGAGAAGGAATCCCCAAACCTGAAATTAGGGTTTTGCTCCAGAGAAAAGTTGCAGAGAGGTTATAGATGGGAGAGAGAGAGAGAGAGAGACCAATCACATTCTCCGTTTTTTTTTTCTTTTTTCTTTTCTGTAAGTTTTTTTTTTTTCCTTTAGTCTTTGGGTTTTCCTTTTCGCCACTGTAACCGAGAAGCGAACTTCCATTCGGACAGAACATAACATAGGTTCACTTGTTTTTCTTCATTTTTTCTTTTCTTTTTAACAGTGTGGTGTTTATTCAAAGTGGGATCCCCATTGTCCAATTATAAGAAAGTACACTTGCCATTTATGGGATACAAACAAAACAACAAAGTTACGGAGAATGGTATCCTAATACAAGAAAGTAAAATTAATTTAAATTTACTAACTAATACTGTACAAGACAACGAATAGGCATGGATCATACATCTTTTGCCGTATTCGAATGTGAATCCGCTTGATTCGGGTTTTTTTTTTTTTTTTTTTTTGACTAAAATTGATTCGGATTTTAGATCAACTTAATAATTGAAGAGTTGTATTTGGTTCCACAGCACCATTTTCGTAGTCAAAATTAATGATAGACAGTGACAGAGATATTTACGCATCAGCAAATGATGTAACCCATCACCATTTTCGTAGCAATTCATGTTTTCTACTGACTACGCTTTCAATAAAATTGCAAATTATCAGTTATTTGTGAATAGATTTTTCGAATTGTTTTGAGAAGAAAGTTCAGAACATTTTAGAGCGTCGCGGTTCAACTATGACCTATATGTTTCCTTCTTCATTGTGCACAAATATATAGGTTTATATTTATTTTTTTTTAAAATGAAAGATATGAAGTTTAACAAAGTTTCTAATTGAGTAACGTATGTCTTCGAGTTAATATAAATGTGGATTTATGCTTTAGTATCAGAGAAATCAGCTTTACAAAATTTGTTACACCGAATCCAGTCAATTGAGTAACGTATGTGTTCGAATTAATATAAATGTGCGTGAAAGGAGAGAATAAAGTTGCAGAGAATGTGGATGGTGGTGCGTTAGGGCCACGCGAGGTGTGGAGACGAGGCTATCGTTGAAACTAAAAGATGATTCGATCAAGAAGATGAGAACCAATGAGAGAATTAAGCAATAAAACATAGTATTTGGTTTATTCCACGCGCATTACTCTTGAGTCTTGAGTTTTGACTACTAAAGAAAATACCAAGGAAGGTGCTCGAGATTATTCTCCTTTCCAAAAGATTCTCTCTCTTTTTCTCCGTCATTTTTATGAAGCTTCTAAACATGAGTACAAAAATTAAAGGTTTATTTGCAAATTGACCGGTACTAACTAATTCATTTTCAAGCAGCTCCAAAGATAGAAGAACCATACAAGACGTTTTTCTTTTTCTTTAACCAATACTTTTATTTGAAATTAGACAAAAAACAAATTCGCGTCCAGTAACTTTGAAAAAACTTTATTATGGTATTTAGTAGAAAATATTAACATCTAGCATATTAGATTTGTATAGATTCAACTTGGTTCACTACCACGCCAAATCGTGATTCTATTTAAAAAGGGCGGTGATATGCATTTTATATCATACAGGATCATCTCAATAAAAATATTCCGTCTTTGAAAATTTAGAATAGGTTTCAATCTCTGCGCCCAGATTTTCTATTTAGTGGCATTTAAAATACTCCATTGTTTTAAAAAATTGCAATTAAGTTAAGGCGAAATGTTAGATAGTGACTGAGTTAAAGCGTGCATTAAGCTTTCATTTATCAAATTCGCGTGGTTAAAGGATAATGGTATCTTGTTTAATTATAATTTTTGTTGTGCACAACGGATAATGGTATCTTCACTTCCATTTTTTTTGTTCGCCACTTCATATGGCAATCTCTAAAACGTTTAGATATGCCATTATCAGAACAAATTTTACTGTTTTAGATTCCAATTGTCTACTTTTTGTTCTAGAGTCAAAATTCTAGTATTTAGTAAACTAATTAACAGCAATAACATTAAAGTAGGGATAAAGAGAAAAATAACTAATTTTAGGGAAATAACTAATATTAAGAAGAAAAAGCGCGTCCTTTATCTAGTGCGTGTCCGTCCCGTGTGTGAAAAAAGCTTCTTTTTTCTTAAACCGACTTCTTAACATAAGTGCGTATATATATGCATCGTTACCCTCTCACCTTTTTTTTCATTTCTTCATTAAACAAAAGATCTTCTCATCTGCTTAAAATCAAAAATACTATTCAACTTTTTGGTTTTCAATTTTCATTTCATCAATCGCGACCCGAGTAAGAAGCATGGAGTGTAGGCCGTTGGATCTGACGATTATATCCGCGGAGGATCTCAAAGACATCCAGTTGATCGGGAAGCAGGACCTGTACGCCGTCGTTTCGATCAACGGCGACGCAAGGACGAAGCAGAAGACTAAGGTGGACAAAGATTGCGGTACGAAACCCAAATGGAAGCATCAGATGAAGCTCACCGTCGACGACGCTGCGGCGCGTGAGAACCGTCTCACCCTCGTCATCGAGATCGTGGCCGATCGCCCGATCGCCGGTGATAAACCCGTCGGAGAGGTCAGCGTTCCGGTGAAGGAGCTTCTGGATCAGAACAAGACCGGCGACGAGGAGAAGACGGTGACGTACGCGGTGAGGTTGCCTAACGGAAAGGCGAAAGGAGCTCTGAAATTCTCGTTCAAGTTCGGGGACAAGTACACTTTCGGTGGTTCTTCCGCTGCTCCTCACGCGCCTTCCCCATCCACTCTTGATCACAAGGCTACGGATCATCCCGTCACGGCTTACCCGCCCGGACAAGGCGCCCCGGCTGCATACCCTGCGGGTCCTTCCGGTTACCCACCACCTGGACATGATGATAAACACGGCGGTGTTTACGGTTACCCTCAGCCCGGTGGATATCCTCCACCCGGTGCTTACCCGCAACAGGCTGGATATCCTCCAGCTGGCCCTGGCGGGTATCCTCCACCTGGTGCGTACCCGCAACACGGTGGATATCCACCTCCGCAGCAAGGAGGCTACCCGGGTTACCCACCACAGGGTCCGGGTTACGGATATCCGCCACAGGGTCCGTACGGTTACCCGCAACAGCAAGCTTATGGTGGTAAACCGCAGAAACCGAAGAAGCATGGAGGAGCCGGAATGGGTCTAGGACTTGGACTTGGAGCTGGGTTATTGGGTGGCTTGCTCGTTGGTGAAGCCATTGATGACGTGGCTGATATGGGTGATATGGGTGGTGACTTTGATTTCTGATTTCTCCCTTTTGTGCTGTATCTTATGTTTATTAACTTTTCAATTTCTTTAGTTAACTGCTGCTGCTTGCTATGCCTATGTTTTCTCTCTTGGTGGATCATGTGAGAGATCGACAAGTTCTATCTTGTTGTCTTTTCATGTGTTTACTTTCTGTCTTTCTCCTAATGAAAACAAGGTCAAGTTGAAATGTCTTGCTTTCGAGGATAATTTGCATCATGGAATGACTAAACACGTTGATAATCAAATTTTCACTTAGCACCACCCACCAACTAGTAAGAATTGGCACTTCTGAATATGTGTATCACGAAAAATACTCTCCCAAGATCAGAAATGAATGAAATAACCAATATCTGCAAATCCAACGTCTTATAAGCCTAAACAATATAAACACCCCTCTAAACCGGTCAATAACCGACTCAATTATCCTTCAACCACCTCACTCTATAACTCATCATGACCATCTTCATCATCCTCCTCACTCTCTCCCCCGGTTTTCTCGTACACCGACTTAATAACCGGGTTACAAACTGATTCCACCTCCTTCAATTTCTCCTCGTATTCATCCTTCTCTGCATTCATATTCTCCTCTAACCACACCAACGCCTCCTTCAAAACCTCTTCCATCTTCTCTTTTTCCTCTTCACTTATCTTCTCCGCAAGCTTCTCCTTGTCGGCCACTGTACTCTTCATGTTGTAAACATACGTTTCGAGCTTGTTCTTCGCATCAATCTTCTCCTTTACCACTCTATCTTCCTCAGCAAACTCCTCTGCTTCTCTGATCATCTCATCGATCTCTTCTTGTGTCAAACGACCTTTATCGTTTGTTATCGTAATTGACTGTGACGTCTTTGCAACTTTGTCTTCGGCCTTCACCTGTAGAATCCCATTTGCGTCCACTTCGAAAGTCACCTCAATCTGTGCCACTCCCCTGAAATGTTGGTTGGTTTCGTGCGTCTTAAGTAACCAAGAACGGAACTAAAACTTAAGCGGTGTATTAGCCAAAATTGAATCAGCTTTTACCTTGGTGCAGGAAGAATGCCGGTGAGATCGAACTTTCCGAGCTCACGGTTATCTTTAGTCATGCTTCTCTCGCCTTCATAGACCTTGATGCTCACAGTTGTCTGCTGATCCTGGTAAGTCGTGAATACCTGAGACTTCTTCGTCGGGATCGCCGTGTTCCTCGGAATAACCTTTGTCATCACGCCTCCCACCGTCTCGATACCCAAGCTCAACGGCGCAACATCAAGCAGCAGAATATCTGTTTTCAGTTAAATTAATTAATTAGGTTTTCATAACTGAACTAAAATGAACTAAATTAAGTGAAGCTTCGACCACTGAACTATTGCGATAAAGGAAAAAAAGAATTTAAAAGGAGTAACTCACTTTGGGTTTCTTCTCCACCTTCACCACTTAATACCCCACCCTGAACCGCGGCACCGTACGCCACGGCCTCATCCGGGTTAGTCCCTTTGTTTGGTTCCTTGCCATTGAAGAAATCCTTTAACAGCTGCTGAACTTTTGGTATTCGAGTGCTTCCTCCAACAAGAACAATCTCGTCTATTTCGAATTTCTTCAACCCCGCATCTTTAAGAGCCTTCTTCACTGGCTCCATCGTCTTCTTGAACAAATCCATGTTAAGTTCCTCGAATCTCGCTTTCGTTAAAGGCTCAGAGAAGTCAACTCCATCGAAGAGCGACTCAATTTCAATGCGACTTGGTGTTGATTGCTCAAAGCTCGTTTCGCACGCTCGCATTCGCGCCTGAGTTTACCAAGCGCTTTGTGATCCTTGCTTATGTCTTTCTTATACTTATTCTTGATTAGTTTGATGAAATAGTCCATCACTCTGTGGTCAAAATCTTCTCCTCCAAGGTGAGTGTCTCCACTTGTTGATAAGACTTCAAAGACGCCATTGTCTATGGTAAGGATACTAACATCGAATGTTCCTCCACCAAGATCATACACGAGGATGTTTGTCTCCCCACCTTTCTTGTCTAAACCATAAGCTATGGCTGCACTGGTTGGCTCGTTTATTATGCGAACCACGTTAAGCCCCGCAATTGCACCTGCGTCCTTTGTCGCTTGCCTCTGCGCATCATTGAAGTACGCTACACAACAACCAAGCCATCTTCTTAATATATACTATACATAGCTGGAGAAAGTGTGGACACAACACATACCTGGAACGGTGATAACAGCATCTTTGATCTTCCTTCCCAAGAAAGCTTCAGCTGTCTCCTTCATCTTGGTTAGTATCATAGCACTTATTTCCTCAGGGCTAAACACTTTCTCCTCGCCTTTAACCTTCACTTGAATGTAAGGCTTTCCATCTTTATTCACAACCTTGTACGGCAAGAATTTGATATCCCTTTGTACATTAGGATCATCAAATCTGTAAAACAATACGCAAAAAAATGAATAAAAAAAACTCAAGATCATAGACTATACACACTAGGAAGCTAATTAAACACTTACTTTCTTCCCATCAGACGTTTCGGATCGAAGATGGTCCCTTCAGGATTCTTAGCCGCTTGATTCTTAGCAGCCTCGCCTATGAGACGTTCGGTATCAGTGAAGGCAACCCACGATGGTGTGATTCTGTTTCCCTGATCGTTTGCTATGATTTCAACGTGGTTGTTATGATACACACCAACACATGAATATGTAGTCCCTAGATCAATCCCAATCACCGTCCCCATTTTTTGCTCTTCGCCTTCTGTTGCCACACTTGACATAAAAACTGCTTCGATTCATAAACATCAAACGCCTTAGCACAGATTACTCAAAGAGAAGTCACTTGAAATTAGTCGAGTACTTCGACTTATCAATCGATGCAAACACACATCGAAATTAAAAGCTAGATATGAGAAATTTTAATTGAACTTTTACCTAAAGTCATAAAAACCAAGTACGCAAGAACTTTGTTCGTCATCTTCGTTGTTTATAACTCTTCTTTGGTCACCTTTGCTTGCGTTCAGAAGAATATGAAACTCCCGTGTATTTTAAATGTGCTTCGCGACGATTCCTATTTATCCTGCTAATGTAATTAGGTGTCCTCTCCAATCACTACTTGACACGTAAGCTGAATGAACCATTTTGCGTTGGCGCGCTCCTAACTTTTTGCACACGCAAGGGATCGAATAACAAAGATACACGTGTCATCAAACCGTCAACCTATAATCTCCAGAAAGTTTCACGACTTCTTCATATAGAAATTAATTATCCATATACTGTAATATTGGGAGTACAACCATAGGTTCGTTTTTCTAATCAAATTTAATAAATCTTTTTATTTATTACAAATAGCATTTATAAAAAAACTATAGCATTTGCTTCCTCCAACAGTTTTGCTTTTTCTAATTAAAACTCTAGTATTAAAATTGATAACCACATAGTTAAGTACATGACTACATGTAAGCCCAAGTTCAAATCGTTGTATGTAATCGAGATTACAAAAAGAAAAACACGTATAGTTAAAACGGTTACCTCAACGGCTCAACCTAAAGGCAAAAAAAAAAAAAAAAGAATGTAAAGGCGAAAAAACCACAAATATTTATGCAATATAAGATTCTCTTGTAAATAAAGGATATTTTCGATAAGCAATTTTTTAAGCCGCCATAAAAAAAAATAAGGACCTCACTAAATTTAAATATTTTATTTTTGCTATTAGTGAATTTAGTGTGATGCCAAAACAAATGCATATGCAAGAGGTTCGGTCTAATTTTGGAAGAACATGACCATTGCTTAACCACTCCATTAATTTATTGCGCAGACACTATTATGTATAGATAGATACGTCATACATATGAAAGAACTTTGCCATGTTCTGTATTTTTATTGGAGGAGAATCAAAGTACGTACGATAACAAATAGGATAATAACAAAACAGGCAAACCAACCCTAATTAATGGCGGTCCCTTGGTTTTTGACTCGCTTTTAATATTCATTTTATAAGTAAATAATTGACAAAAATTATATTTAAAATATATTAATATTAATTTTCTAATATATGAATATTGACAGTAGATAATTTTCTAAAATATATAAAATATTATATTTAATTAAAATACACAAATTTCAGGATTTGTAAATTTTTGCATGTATGTCATAGTACTATTATACATCTTTATTTTAATTTACAATATAAAACTCCAGTTAAATATGTTTGCGCGATATAAACATATGTATTTTTTTTGTAAAGGTTATCTTTCCTATGTAGACCAAAAAGAGTGTAATTGTAGCGAATGGAAGGCAAGCAAGAGAAGATGGAGAAAGAAATGGAATCTTGCTCCGAAGGAGAGAAAACCCCCCGATACAAAGCCACTAGTTCAGACAATCATGAGGACTACGTAGAGATCACGCTAGACATGCGAGACGAGAGCATCGGCACATTGAAGCTGGAAAAGAATAAGCCAATGGCAGTTCTTCGGTCGGTTGTTTCGGGGAGGTTAAAAACGATGGTTAAGTCATTGTCGATCGCTTCACGCCGGCTCGACCGAAGTAAGTCCGGTGCTATGTTTGCTCTTAGAGGCTTAAGGTTTATAACCAAAAACGACGCCATTGGCAGAGGCTGGGATGAAGTTGAAAAGAGATTCGATGAGTTGGCCGTTGAAGGGAAGCTCCCAAAATCAAGATTTGGACAGTGCATAGGTATGTAATCTCTCTAAATAATTTAGATTTTGCTTTTCATTTTTAAAGAGTGTTTAAAATTATCATTTTTTTGTAAACACAAGTAATTATTTCTAGGATAAAAGGATTAAAATCTATAGAAGGAGAGATCAAATATAAAAAGTTACTTAAAATTAAAATTATTAAATAGGTATGGTCGAATCGAGCGAATTCGTGAACGAGCTTTTCGAGGCGTTGGTCCGAAGGAGAGGGACTACGTCGATCACCAAAACTGAATTATTCGAATTCTGGGAGCAGATCACGGGCAATAGTTTTGATGCTAGACTGCAAATCTTTTTTGATATGTAAGTATATTTACGGTAATTTTTAATGCATTCGTAATAAAATGTGTTATTATGAGTCTAAGAGAGTAAACTATTTATTTCTACGTGTTTATGTGACTAAAGGGTGGACAAAAATTTGGACGGCCGTATTACCGGAGAAGAGGTTAAGGAGGTGAGAATAAATTAATTTAGCGATAACTATCGATCTCAATTTCGTTACGCGCGCTGCTTATATATATGAAGCCAAAAATCGAAGTATTAATTGTTACGGCTTGTTTGTGGGGGTTGTAGATAATTGCTTTAAGTGCTTCGGCTAACCAACTTTCAAAGATTCAAGAAAAGGTAGACGAATACGCTGCCTTGATCATGGAAGAACTCGATCCGGACAACCTCGGATATATTGAGGTTAGTTGTCCAATATATAATGATTATACTAGATTAACATCATTTTAAATTAATTTCATCAAATTACTTTAGCTAGCTAGACATATTCTCGTGTATTATTTTTTGAAAAACAGAGCTCTAACTTGTAATTATCCATTTGATAACTCCTATATCTTGATTACTACGGCTAAGGTTTAATCTCGTGTTCAAATGATAACTTTAGCCGGGTTTCATTAGTTTTAAACTCAAAATATTTAATATTGGATTAATTTTTGATATTTTTTAATATATAACGTAAATCAGAGAATATATGTATGTGTTGCTTATGCAACATGGAGAGAAAGCACTATCTTAACGCCTAGGTTAAGTCTTGTTTCTACTGACCAACAATTTGCGATTAATCATTTTAATTAAGTACTACCACCCTAACTCTAAAACAATTCAAATCATTTACCGTCAAACAATAAAGCATCACAACTAACTGTCGAAAAATATTTATAAATCTTTAGAAAACTGATGATATTATGCATCTATTTGAGCTATATATGGTTGTTTGTAGCTATACAACTTGGAAACATTGCTTCTCCATGTTCCTAGCCAATCGAACAACAATTCATCATCCCCAAACAAACGTGCCCTCAACAAGATATTGAGCCAGAAGCTCATACCAACTACAGAGAGGAACCCGGTGAAAAGATTTGCTAGAGATATATCATACTTCTTCTTGGAAAATTGGAAAAGGATCTGGGTGTTAACATTGTGGATATCCATTTGCATCGCTCTCTTCATTTGGAAATTTCTCCAGTATAAACGCAGAGCAGTGTTTGAGGTGTTGGGCTGCTGTGTTTCCGTGGCGAAAGGCAGTGCAGAGACCTTGAAATTCAACATGGCTCTCATTCTCTTGCCTGTTTGTAGGAACACTATCACTTGGCTGAGGACCAACTCCAAGCTTGGGTCTATTGTTCCATTTGATGACAATATCAATTTCCACAAGGTAATGACAAATGAAAGTTTTCACTGAAGAGTGCTTCTCTATCATGATTATATATATACATTATGTCGTTTTTCATTTTCTTATACCAACTTTTTTTAATAACAATTGGATGCTTTTTCTTTTTACATATGCAGGTTATCGCGTTTGGAATCGCCACCGGAATAGCTTTACATGCCATTTCTCACCTAGCATGTGATTTTCCGCGTTTGCTGCATGCAAAATATGTAGAGTTTGAGCCAGTGAAAAAGTTTTTTGGGGATGAGAGACCGGACAACTACTGGTGGTTCGTGAGAGGGACAGATGGGTGGACCGGAGTAACTATGGTGGTTCTAATGGTAGTGGCCTACGTCTTGGCCCAATCGTGGTTCAGGCGCAACCGGGCCAACCTACCCAAAACCTTGAAACGGTTAACCGGTTTCAACGCGTTTTGGTACTCACACCATTTATTCGTCATCGTTTATGTGCTTCTCATCGTGCATGGCTATTTTGTTTATCTCTCCAAGGAATGGTATGAAAAAACGGTACGTAAAACTAAAATCTTACGTCTTAACTGATTATGATATTTTAGAACAGTTTTAGCGAAAAGATCTTACGTTTAATTGTTTGTTTCTCTATCTTGTTTTATGTTTTTTTTTTTCGATAGACGTGGATGTATCTGGCTGTTCCAACGATATTGTATGCGTGTGAAAGATTGATTCGTTTATTTAGATCAGGTTCCAAGGCGGTAAACATTTTGAAGGTATATCTTAATATCGCAATTAAATTGTAAGTATCGCAATTTAAGTGTTACGAATTTTAATAATGAAATAAGTATCCTCGTTTTTAAAAATTTAAACAAGTATCCAAATCATATTATTTGTCCAATGACCATGAAGTATTCCGTCTATTCTACATATATATATTACGCACCTATCTTCCGACTAGATAATACATCTTACAACAAGCACTTTTTGTTTGTGACATCACAAAACAAACTAATTCTTTTCATTTAAAATCAAATTTTCAGGTTGCAGCTTATCCTGGAAATGTACTTTCACTTTACATGTCAAAGCCTAAAGGGTTCAAGTACACAAGTGGGCAGTACATATATGTTTACTGTTCGGACGTCTCACCATTACAATGGTATATTACCAAAACTATTGGACATAATCATGAACTTGATTAAACTTCATTGTTTTGGTAACTGAAATTCTTTTCACTATTGTTTATATAGGCATCCGTTTTCAATTACTTCGGCTTCAGGAGATGATTTCCTCAGCATTCATATCCGTACCCTCGGCGATTGGACGTCGCAGCTCAAGTCCTTATTTTCGAAGGTTATTTTTCTGAAGAGTAAAATTTTATGAAGTCGTAAATACATAGACATATACTTGCTTAGCATTATAGTTTGCTTAATTATTTTAGTTTCAAACAACATAGGTTTGTCAACCTCCGTCAACAAGTCAAACTGGGGATTTCATAGCTGACATAGGTCAAGCCAATAACACAACCAGGTATTTGATTCATTATTTGCGTAATAATGTTTAAGGAAAACAGAGCATACAAATCAAATTTTAAGGAACATGCACAAGTTTACAAAGAAGGAAAAAAAACAGTTTACACTTATCTGGTTGTTAAGATGATAATGTATTAAAAGACATAGTTTTTAGTTTTTACAATGAAACTAACCGTACGACTGTCTTTTGTCAATACGTAGCATAAATAAATAAGCAAAAGTCTCCATTTTAAGACCTGTAAAGCTTCACTATCATCAAGTTTACAAAGAAGGAAAAAAAAGGAGAGAGAAGTTACTATAAGATAACGAACATGATAATGAATTTAAAGAAAATTGAAACAGTTTTCACATTGATCTTAATCTTGATGTTGTCTTATGTCAATACGTAGCACAAAGAAATTAGCATAAATCTCCATTAACAAGTCTTAAAACCTCTAGAGCTTCACTATTCTCCTTAACAAAATTAGATATGATCATGACAATTATGAAGATGACGTTGAAGGTGTACTTTCACATGTATAATTAATTAATTGAAGTTAAATTAGATATTACTTGGAGTTATAATCTGTGTATAATTTTGTTTGTGTGTGTGTGGATATGAATGTGTACATAACTTTTACGTTCAAATGTTTCAACGCAAAAGTGTTTTTCAGTCAAATAATAATATTTTTGCTATTCAATTTACACCGAAAGGTTTCCGAGGCTCTTGATTGATGGTCCATATGGTGCTCCGGCTCAAGATTACCGAAACTACGATGTATTGCTTCTGGTAGGTCTAGGGATCGGAGCAACCCCGTTAATCAGCATACTTAGGGACGTCCTTAACAACATCAAGAACCAAAAATCCCTCGAAGAAGGCACTAGCCACAATGTCCACAGAAGCAACACAAAACGAGCTTACTTCTATTGGGTAACAAGAGAGCAGGGATCACTGGAATGGTTCAGTGAGGTCATGAACGAGGTATATATATACCTCAATTATAAATTTAAATAATGTTCTCATTCACAGAATTAACTAAAAAGAGATTACATAAATAGGTAGCCGAATATGATAGTGAGGGGATTATTGAGCTACATAATTACTGCACGAGCGTGTATGAGGAAGGAGACGCGAGGTCAGCACTAATCACGATGTTGCAGTCATTGCACCACGCCAAGAACGGCATTGACATCGTGTCAGGTACTCGTGTCCGAACCCATTTCGCCAGACCCGATTGGCGCAGCGTCTTCAAGCACGTTGCTGTGAACCACGTCAATCAACGAGTTGGTATGTGAGCATTACAACAGTTTCATAACTATATATATAAGAGATTTGTGGTAGAATCTTTGTAGTAGTAATGTATTGTATACCTTTGTATTTTGTTTGTAGGAGTTTTCTACTGTGGTAAATCATGCATCATAGGAGAGTTGAAGAGATTGGCTCAAGATTTCTCTAGGAAAACTTCGACCAAGTTTGAATTCCACAAGGAAAATTTTTAATTTCAAGTTCATCTATCGTTTAATATTTTTACAACACAATATTATGCATAAAAGTATAAAACTTACCTAGCTATGGGTTGAAAAACTATAACTACTTTTTTTTTAAAGCATCTACACAATGTATAAAATATAAGCTATACATTCTCAAACCAAATAATAAAAATTTAATACAGAAAACAAAAGCAAAAACATGCCAAGCTGATATTTGGCCTTTTGGGCGAAGAAAAAAACTACTACTTTTATTTTCTTAAATATTATATATATGTTTATATATATCCTCTCATTAAATCCGATGTCGTCCAGCGGTTAGGATATCTGGCTTTCACCCAGGAGACCCGGGTTCGATTCCCGGCATCGGAGCTTTTTAGTTTTTTTTTTTTCATATATTTTAAGCCGTCGTACGTAAGAATTTATGGCAACGGGTATGTATATTTCTTTCACAACGTTAACGTCTCAACTGGCGTGCGTTTGCAATACTCTTTAACTTCCGTTGGACTCTTAATGTTATGTTGGATTCTTATGGTTGGATTAACAATCATGCACCTAATTTTTACTTAAATAACTCGTCGTTATACAAGATTTGAAATGTTGAAGATTGCTACTCGTTATGTAATAATGTAAATCAAGTTTATAATGAATCGAATTTCTGCTAATTCAAATTTTGGCCAATGTAAAAGCTGACAGAAAAAGAGCGGTTTGAACTTTTTTCAATAGTGAAAATTGGAGAAAGAAAAAAGAAACAAAAAGAAAAGGGAGAGTGCAACATTGTATTTACTTAAGCTTTTGAAACACATTACAACTTTATGACATATTTTTTCAAGAACCTAATATGATTCTCCTAATCGCATGGTTGACATTTATCAAGTGGTTCGAAACAAGGCAGCCGCAGCCAAGGAAATTTTGATCAGTCTGTAATTCTATCTATTGTTCTCCATTGAAACCTGCAAAAGAGGGGTTGAAGCAAACAATGTTAAAGTGTGTTCTAAATGGAAAAGAAACGAACTTTTCATCCATGATGAGAGTTTCAAACGATCTGATATTAAGATTTTCAGGTGGTTTAGATGGATGATCAGCTAGATGCTAACTTCTTCTGCTTGCCTCTTACAGCATAACCCGGTTGTAAGGTAAGCGGTAACTGAAAGTTTTAGCTAGCTACTAATGCCTGACCAAGGAATATTTCCCTGTTCTTGCAATATTCGTACCTCAAGAGTAGTGATGGAGAGTTGAGCGTGTCACTTACAGAGATCTGAGGCCAGATAACTTGAATCTAAACTCGTTCTACGCTTCTAATCCCCGCGTTCTTGTCGAATTCCTCTGAAGGAACAACGTCCGCAATGATCTTTTCTTGACCACGCCAAAGAATCTGGTAACAAAGGTTGCAAACTTTTGTGTCAGTCCAACAGAGTATCAAAAAAATAGACATCTCACTCGAAACGAGGAATTTTTTACAGTCACCCAAATAATCTCGTATGATATGACAAACTCTAAATTCTAACGGAACGAGAATGAAGCAATTTCCCCAAGATAAGGTCTCAAAATTGAAGGATCCTGCGTCATGTACGTCATAAACATTTATCATTTAAGGGCAATCTTCCCATGAAACACTTGTGGTATTGGCTATAACTTGGAAGATTCCGAAGACATATTCATCATCAAGCGACAAACGTTCAGGAATAAGCTTTGGCAGGCTTTTACGTTGAGGCTCCAAAATGAAAGAGAAACAAAGAATTGGTAGAGGGATTGTGATCTGCTGACACTGAGAGGGATACCTAACATGGGCTATTTTTTTTTCACTTTTGCGACGAACTACCTCAATATCTTACTACATGCATATGATAATCAACACTGTACTTTACAACGCCTAGACTTACCCTGTCAATGACTCCAAATTCTTTAGCTTTTGGTGCGTCCATGTAATATGGCCTTCTCATCACGTTAGCCACAGTCTCCACGGACTAAATAAAAAATTAGGACGATTTTTAATCAGCCAAAAGAGATTCTCCAATGAAAGTTATGAAGCAAAAGAAATGTTTTCCACTTACATTCCCAGTGTGCTTTGAGAGTAGTTCCACAAGTATATCCCTGTTTGTTATAACCTGCAATTGAAACCAGGAACGTGAGAGATGTAATGAAACTCAGTTTCTTCAACTCAAGCTTAATATTCCGAGCCAAATGCTCAAGTGAGAAGATAGTGTCCAAATGATCAAAGATATATAACATGACAATGAAAATAGGGAGGAACGTTTAAGCAAAACATCGTGAAAATGTCTCTGTTGAGATTAGATTTCCAGGATACAAAGTGTACAGAGGGAACATCAAACCTCTTTGGCACGAATCAGGACATCACTGGCAGGCATCAACCCAGAAGAAGGTACACGAGGTTGCTGGATCATTGCTGCAACATATTGGTTCAAACATTTGAGGATCACTTGATTATCAAGAGTGAGAAAACCAGGCGACCAGAATGCACTCATATTTACCTTTGGCATGTGGCATCATAAACCGTTTACCCTTTGTGCCCGCCGAAAGTAACAAACATGCCTGACCTATGGCTGCTCCCACACAGACTGTATGTACCTGCACAATTAAGGACCAACCTGCTTACACAAAAAAACTTGGGAGACAACAACAAAAAGAAAGCATTTATCTTAATAACTGTTCAAGTGTCCTGAGTCGTTACCTCATTTTTAAGTTGCATCAAAGAATCATAGATCGCAAAACCTTCTGATTCCATTCCAACCTGTGATAGAGTGAGCAAATTTCACCAAAATTAGAAATACTGAGAAAAGGGTGTCTTAAATCATTCACAAAATGTTCAAAAATTCACCGTCTCGCCATCGTCACGAGTAGTCCCCGTAGAGTTGATGTAAATGTATATGGGCTCCTTGGGATCCAGCCACTGAAGATACATTAGCTCTGCGACAACAAGCTCAGTAACCGCCGGCACCAGCTGAATAACAAAACAAAAAACATGAGTCTCAGTCTACACAGTCCCCACCAAAATCCATAAGAATCCGCATAAGTGCACACAACTTACAGGCATTCCAATGTAAACAATTCTCCCGTCAAGAAGCATAGAAGGTAAGTCCGGTGGAGGAGTCCTTGGTCGGTGCTCATTATAAGCCACTGATCTTTCAACCTAATCTCAACCAAACAGATTTCTTTCAGCAGATATGAAGAAGCAATGAATCAAATGACGTGGCGACCATCGAACTCATCAAATCAGAGCATTGCCTAAGTGAAATTAAGATTGGCTGATGTGCAGGAGGAATGAACTAGAGATGCTTTGACGATTTAACTAGAGCCTAAGGAATCCATCATGATAGGGATTGGAATTGGAGGAGATGAGCTCACCTGAGCTGGAGAAGACATGAGCTGAGGCGAATCGAAGATGTCGAGATACGGCGGTGTATCAGCGTTTACCGGCCGATTGAAAAGTTTCTCCGGAGATTGAGCGGCAACGGAAGCGAGCGTCGAGAGAAAAGGATCGTTAGGGTTCATCGGAGGCATAGGGATTTTGGCAGCGGCTTTGGCGCGAAAGGCATAGCGAAAGCTCCTCAAGTTTCTTCTCCCGGGTGAATTCATCAAAGATAGACAAGGAGGATGAGAAGAGAAAGAAGAAGAGCGTGGAAGCAAAGTATTCATGGATGCTTGCAAGCAAGACGCCATGGTCAAAGAGCAGCTCTCCTGTGCACGAAAGCTCGAGAAAATGGACTGCTTGGACAAGGGAAACCAGAGGATTTAGTAGCGACGCGTTGGGAGAGAAGAAATAATGGGTCCGGTTCACGGGTTCACCCGCTTTTAATATGCGTTCCATTTTGGATATCCGGCCCAGGCCCAGGCCCACTACTATACTCAGCTTTGGACTAACTTTGAAAAAAACTTGTAAATAAAAAAAGGAATAATGTTTTGGTTAAAACGAATTGGACATTTATAAGAAAGGACTATATATATTAGTTTCCTTGTCTTTCAAAACATCTCTAGCCAAGAGTACCTCTTTTTATGAAAGAGATTAAACAACTTCAGATTGATTGTGACCATTTTCTTGACAATGCTTTCACATTGCCATCAACCCGAGAAAGATTAAGAAAGAAAATCAGATAAACTGTAGGTTGCATTTTGATGAAATTCTGGGGAGAGTCAGCAGATTCGCTCGCAAGGAAACGTTGTTGTGGTCCACGTGAAGACCAACTTTCACAGTTTCAAGACATTCCAGCTTGCCCAAGAAATGTCTCATCTGTTTCAGCTCTTGAAAAGAACCTCCGTATTCTGAAATCTCGAGCACCTTTACTTGACATGTCCATAAACAACATACCTTCTTCTCCTCCTCCTTCAAGATCTTCCTCTTCTTCTTCCTCTTAGGCTTCTTAGGGGTGCAAGCGCATGCATCTCCGCAACTATATGTTACTTTGTGCACAAGACCCTGAAACCAGACCAATTTGACATGTATCAACGGGCAACACTAACAACAAAAGGAATATCATTAAGGAAATTGATAATACCTTGATGACTAGATTCTGTAGATTTGGACAACTCTTGAGGAGAAGTGGCATAACTTGCCAACCTTTTTCCTTGTTACTCTCAATAGATAAATTAAGGAGATTGTTGAACATCGGCATGGATTCACAGCAGAAATGAAACGCCTGATTTATATGACCACAACCAAAAGCTATAGATAAGTGAGAGACCATGCCAGCTAGCAGTAGATTCCACAGAACCAAAAATAAATTAATAAAAAAGTCAATAGAAGAAGAACAAGTAAGAAAAACTGACCTCAAGGGTATCGGGAGACAAGTGAAGAGTCGTAATGTTGCTTATACCCGCAACTAGCTTTGTAACATCACCAAATATAGTCTCTCGTTCAACAACAGAATAAGAATAACCATCATCGTCAGAGCGAAAACCATCATCATCATAGTCATAATGGTTAGTTGACTCCCATAACCTGAGACTCAGTCTGGCTTCGACAAGTGAATCCAAATCAACAACCTTATAATTTTCAAAGACATGACTAGAATAGTCGAGGTAGACAAGACTTGGTGCTTCAAAATAAGTGCCTTGGTGAAACACTTTGTCATCCGGAAGGTTGACAAAAACAACTAGTCGCTTGATGGATGCACTTTTCACGAACTCACCGCAACAAGGCGGATATCCATGATCAGCATCACGTATGAATAATTCTTCCAGCACAGGGCATCCATCGATGAGGCGAGAATAGTTGGTGTGATCAAGCCTATAAGCTGATAATAGAGAAAGTGATTTGAGCGCTGGAAAAAAAAAACGGTCGACATCAAAAAAATAGTCACCGGATAGTGTGAGCTTAACCAGCGTCTTGCTTGTTAACAGCTTTGTTTGCAGAAAAGCGCCAGAGCCCCAGGGGGTGGCGTACAAGTGTAGTTCCAACAAACCGCTTTCCAATGCAATCAAAATCCAACGGTTGACACGAAGGCTAACACGAGCGAATGAATATTCCCCGTCACAGCCATAACTATGGACACAAGTCAGAGAGAATTTCTTGATGATAGGAGAATCTCTTAACAGAGCAAACGTGTTTTCTACGAAATCTAAGAAGCGATGTGCACATCTTGATGCTTCTTCTTCGTTGGGATAAACAACCATGGATTCATCAAAGCAAAGGGTGTCTACAAGACCCAAAAGATTCCTCCATCTCTTGGACAGAACCGCTGTGGAAGCAGCCACCTTTGTCGGAAGTAAAGACAGGATTTTGCCAAGAACCTCATCAGGCAAACTGCTGATCCAATCTCTAGAAGAACTCATAGCCATCAAAAGTCAGGGCTTTAATGGTACATACAACACTGAAACAACACGATTAGGGGTCACAAGTTCCTCGAATTGACGGGTTTTGCGATTGAACAATATAAGTTATGAGACCCTCACAGACACGTTCGAATCTTAGATGATCCTTTGCGATGGTAACTGAGGAAGAGGGGAAAACTGGACAAAACAAAAGACAAACTTACGATGCCAAAGGAGACGAGGAAGATCGAAAAGCTCGCTTTGCTTGACGATTGGATTTGAGAGACGGAGGAGAACGCGAAATATTTTATAAATCAAAACTTCTTCTAGACTTGGACTAATGTTTTTAATGATTTATAGTTTCCTTTTTTTGTTTGTCGGCTACTTGCTTAATACAGTAGTTTCCATTCATACTTGCTTACTTTTACAATCCATGGATTACACAACTTATACTGGTGGTTTTACCAAACCTAATCATACCCACTTACAAAACAATTTTGTTGTACAAAAATGAATAAATTCAATCAAAGTTTGAGTTTTGAAATGGTAGAATAAAAAAAGTAAGTACAAAAACTTTGTCGCCAATCTCACAGATTTGAGAGAAACAAGAGCAAATCACTATCTACTAGATTTTTCACCCACGCTACGCGTGGGGTTTTTAATTAAAATTTTTAAAATTAATAATATTTGTCAAATATTATTTTTA
>OVBI01000283.1:0-95200 GCA_900406495.1 Sisymbrium altissimum | reverse complement strand
GGAGATCTTGCGTTTATTGTTCTTGAGCAAAGCTCAAGGTATTCTTGAGTTTAACTTCTATAGATATAAGAGTTACTTAAGGCATATACGTGTGCAAGATTCATATATCAGATTGGAGGCACGTACGTTAGAATGAGAGATCGATTAAAACGCAAAGGATATATGATGAAACGTAAGTCCATGTCTTTGGCCTATAATTGACTCGAGAGGCTGCTGAACGCAAAGTCCTACACTCCTACATGGAAATACCGACGAAATTTCTCTATAAAAAAGCAAATCCGATTATCAACATCCTCTGTCTCTATGACATATAATTAAGATATGTGTCCACTTGGAAGAAACAAAGCATACAAGTTTGTAAGGTAGGTCTTGTGTAGCATCTTAGTGATTTCCACGTGATTTTCTTGGATGTTTCGGTCCTTTTTTCTTCTTATGCTTTGTTGCGTCATCGACTTGCCTTTTTCTTAACTTTGGAAACATACAAGAAAAAGACTTTAAAAGGGCAATCTCAATCAAAATTCTTTAGTCCGTAATATATAGCAATCAATAAGAACCACTCGTAGTATTTCTAGTTCTTGTCCACAATAACAACACAGAATATGCTAATTATATGGTTTTAAGATTAGAGTGGATTTGATATGCTGTAATCTTTAATTGCACATAATTAGTAATATATGCAGTTAATATGGGATAGTTTTATTTTTTGGACTAAAGGAATCGTGTAACTAACAATATCAAAGATTCTGTGACGTTATGAGGGACTGGGCCTAGCTGGTGTGATCGAAACTTGGATACAGAAAATCAGATAAAAGCAAAGTGTTCATGGGCCGATATAATCTAATTTATTTATTTAAATCAAATTCTATCTTGGGGCAATTTATCAAATAATCAAAAGAAAAACAAAACTAGTTTTTTAGAAAGAGGATAGAGAGATAAGAACAGAAAGGAAGAGAGAAGAGATTTGGTTAGTTTTTTAATTTGAATTTTTTTTTTGGGTTATATAGTATAATTTCTCTTCTATCTTCCCATTTCGTTCTTTTTTTTTTTAAATGTAAAATTAATTCAAAATAACCGTTTTTACAATGCTTGTAACTCTGTTTACAAAGTTTCTTTGGTACAATCTACAAAGGATCAAATAATCAAAAAAATCAAGCAAAAGATGGACTTGGGGTCATCTTGTACCGAGCCAAGTCTCCATAGCCCCTTCGTAGGTGGTGCGTCCCATCTATTATCTATATGCTTTGGCTTTACACACTATTTTTTTTTTTCCTGTCTTGTCAACGTATGTAAATGTTGATAACTGAAGAAAATAGAATAAGAATAGAAGGGAAACCAATTTACTCTTTTGGACCAAAATGACTCATTTGAAGATTCATCTTCACAAATAAGTCTTCGTTCAAACCAACTCAAAAAGTTCAAAAAATGCACTCAGTTGGTCGTCGTGGAAACCGTGGTCGATGAGGACGTGATCTGACCAACTCGTAGGATTTAGTGAGTTAGTCTCTTACTTAACTCCTCTTTCCCTCTTTAACTTGTTTTGTTCTTTCATGACTGGTTTCAAGTGTAATCTTAAACTTCTATCTCTGATCACTCTCTACAAGATTGTATGAGTTGAAAAAGCCATAGCTCTGTATTTTTGTTTTGTGCATTTTAATAGAAAACGTTTGTAAAATCATTCGTTAATTTTTTTACTTATTGAAAAATTGAGCTAAGAGAAATAGCGTAACTATGGAATATATCATCCGGGCACACAAGGGTTACCTTCGAATGGCTTATACGGGGTAGACATTAAAAGTAAACTGGGTATATTTCTTGTACGTATTAGTAGTTATCCTTGAGTCGTACAAGATTGAATTTTACGTAATACATAATATCGAAACATTAAGATCAAAGATGTTAAAAAAAAAAAAAAATTAAGAGATAAGAATTGTAACTTTTCGAAAATGATCAAAAAGCATTTGAAAAAAACCTTAAATAGATCAGGGAAATGGACATATAACAAAATCCTTGATTTATTTTAACTATTTTTTTTTTCGTTCGATGAAGTTTACTTAAAATTTTCTTTACACAATAATTTAGTCGTATCGAGTTGGGAACTAGGAAGTATCAAAGGAAAACAAGTACGAAAGTCTGACACGTCTGAGGTCTGCTATCAAATAATACACTTATGCTATTTAAGAAACAGAGAATTCGAAATTAGAGTACACGCTACGCGTCGACAGTGATGGTTGCGTCAGAGTTCTTTGTTGGTGAACAAATCGATTACACCGGCAGAAACAAACAGTAAGAGCAGAGGATTCACCGGTGTTAAAAGCGGGATCTCAGCTCTACACAACGGACACGTCGACATTTCACCGAACCATGGATCGATACAGTCCGCGTGGAAAGAGTGACGGCAAATCGTCAATCGCCTCATCGTATCTCCTTCCTCTGCCTCTTGCAGACACACGGCGCAATACGGCGGAGAAGAATCATCGCTCAGCGCCGTTGTCCCCTGGCTGCGGCGGAACGTGAATGTGCTGTGGCGACGCCACGGACGGGTGACGAGGAAAATGGCGAATGTGAAGAAGAGACGTAGAGAGAAGACGACGATGGAGGCGACGAAAATGGAAACGGTGATATATTCGCAGAATCTAAACACAGATTGAGCAAACATCATTCCGAGAAAAGAAAAAAAAAAGCAGTGTTTACTGAATTACTTAGTAGCGATTGAAGAATGAACCAGAAGCTCTTTTGCCACTGATATAATAATATACGCAAGTTAATGCATGTATGTATGTAATAGTAATCTTGATGAAAACGGACGGTCGTGATCTGATAGGGTGGTATTTTAAGTTTTTAACGGTAACCAAGGACAAGTTTGTTAAAATGTTGGCCTTTAAGCACGTAACTACATAATAATCCAAATTTTTTAACAATAGATTTTTCCTCGTGGATGCGTGATCATTATTACAAGTCTTTGTAAATATCAATTGACTTCAGGTCACTTCGCGGACTCGGGGACTTGATTCATAGGTCAAGCGAGTCTGTCAAGTACTCAAGTTCCTTACTAACAGGTGATTATTACGACGAAAATGTGGCTATATAAATCATTCATAATGGGAACATGTAAAATGTAGAGAAACTTGCATATACAGAGCACACGTTTGTAAACCTGATTACGTATACGACAAGGTAAGTGGACTTGGAAAGTCTCTGTTTTGTTTTGTTCGGTGACATAGAGATAGAGACAAACCAAACAGAGATAATACACAAATATGAAATATCTAAAAGGACTAGACCGACATCTGTTTGTTCGAATGAGCACAAGATTTCACCTTGTTAAGTTTCAGATGTAAATACATCTTTGACTTCCTCGAAAACCTCTTTGCTCGGTTTTGCAGCATTGATCTTGAGAAAACAAAGAAAGGATCAGGAATAACGCGAAATAGCAATGATCATGGAGGAGAACCAAATCCTAACCTTCCGAAGTTTCCCTTTAGATTCGTAGTAGCTCACAATAGGGAGGGTAGATTCTACAAACACTTTAAATCTCTTCTTTATCGTCTCAAGATTATCATCTTCTCTTCCCTTCATAACCAAGAGACAACTTGGTAAACGAGAAATGGGACCCGAACTAGATATCATTTCCAGTTAGAATACCAACCTGGTTCCTGTTCATAATCCGCCTCTCTAGTTCCTCTTCAGGACAATCAAAGAACAGAACAAAAGCAGGCTCGATTTTAGCCTGTTCAATTCCACAGAGTATTATTAAACCAAGGCTTAACAAAACAAATAAGCCTCGATTATAATGGATTTAAAAGATGGAAGATGACACTTACAGCATTTTCGAATACTATCCGATTTTCTTCATTGCGGGGAAAACCATCAATAAGGAACTTATCATTGCCACTTTCCTCCATAGCTTTACACAAAAGTTTCACCGTGATCTCCGACGGCACAATTCTCCCCTCCGCAATCATGCTTTTGATCATGGCTCTGAAAATAATCCACAGAGAAAGAAAGACCTTTAAACTACACAAACAAACTGTTGAACTTTTCCATTAATAAAAAAACCATCATAACCCCAAGCAAGAACAAGAATCACTTACCCAAATTGAGAACCAGACCTAATTTCTTCTCTGAGAAGATCACCAGCACTGAAATGGGTATAGCTAAAGTGCTGGACAACATTAGCACACTGAGTGCCTTTTCCACTTCCAGGACCACCTAAAATTCAAACCCATTCAACACCTCATATTCAACCTCCAAGCATGACTAGAAAATGTACAGCTTGATTACATAGAGTGTCAATCACTACCCAACACAAAGACCACAGTTGATTTCTTCCACCTAGGGCTTTCTTCATGTTTGCCCTGTAACCAAGAAATACCGTTGAATATTAAGGCCAGAATCAGATTTCGTTTGCCGCAAGCCATAAGGAAATTGGATAAGCAGTAAAAGAGATACCTTCATCGGAGGGTCAACAGGAGTTCCCATGATAAATCTACTACCTCTGATCCACTGATACTATCTGCGTGAATCAAAAAGCAAGAACGTTATATTGACACCAAAGATACAAAAAGCAAGCTCCTTCACTGACGATTACCGGGAAAACGAAAGGCGATGCGACGATGAATCAAGCAGAAGTTCAACAAGTCCAGGCGTAGGTTCAAACGTTCAAGTGAACAGAGTAGAAGAAAGTAGAGGAGGATGAACTTCTGCCGTTCTGTCTCCTGTTGGAAACGGTACGCAGTCTATTAACTAATCTAATTAAATGGCGCGCATTCATCTATTTCTAACGAGAAACGACACGGCGTTTTTATTATTAGCATTCTAAAGTTGATAAAATCCAACGGTTTGTTACAACGGCGCGCAGTCTACTGTCCATGAAGTGAAACGCCATGGGGTTTTCAAATAAAAATGAAAGTTTATATTACAAACGTCCCCAACATGGTCATTGGTCAGATCGAAAGATCGATGATGATACTACATATTACAAGTCCAACAAACTTTATAAACACACGAATTTATAGTCTCTAATCACAAAAACCATAACCAGACACACACTCGCATACTTAGATCATCGCACCCAAGCAACTGCATCAATCTCATCTCTCGCTTTCTTATATAACTCAAGCCTCTGCGCACACTCTACTCTCCTACCCATCAATGCCGGATCTTCATCTAGCAACAGTCCCAACTGTTTCGCCTGTGAAAATTTCCCAAACCAAATATAAGATTTGACTCGTTAGAGCACATAATCCAAAAGTAGTGAGAGATCTTATTTTAGTCTATAGTTTTACCTCTCTCTTGCTGATCTGACTGTAGAAGTAATTGAGCAACGCGAGCTTGGCTTGTCTAACCTGACAGTAAACACAAGCTTTTGGGATGGTGTTGCGAAGTGTGTCTGAAACCATGCTGACATACGCGGATACATTTGATGCTATCCTTCTGAAATGTCCTTCTCCATATTGGTCTGGTGTTGCGGGCGAAGGAGAAGCGGCTTGGTTTTTGCTGTTGGTTACTGGTCTTTCCATTTCTTGAGGTAGTTTCCGGAAAAACTCGGCAGTTAGGTACGCGGATTCCATCTCAACAAGTCTGATAACCGACTTCTTGCTTTCTTCCCTGAATTTCTCCAAGGAGGTGTTGGCTGCTGCAGCTAGCTCGACTTGAAGCGAAGGGAAACGCTTTAGCTCCTGCATTTTTGTCATCATAGAGATTCATTCAGTAAAACCCTTTTTTGTTCATTATAATAGTTTGAAAAAAAAAAGAAAATCTCACCTGAGTTTCTGCAATTGACTTCCTCACAAGCTCTTTCAAGACAAAGTGAACCTGAAGCACCAAACTCATTAAGTTCTTGTATATATCAAAGTAAAGTGAAGTGACAATGTAGAAGAACTTACAGCGTCCACAGTAGCTTCGGCTGGACCTCTAAAGTAGCCTAGCGCCCCTTCAATAAGACGGCGATAACCCTGTTCGGGTGCAATCAAGTGAGGTTGATAACCATCTGCTTCAGATACGATTTTCTTCACACTTTGTAGAGAAAGATGGCGATCGAAAGGAAGCTTTTTAAGTGCAGCTGGAAGTTGGTTGTCGAAGACTCCATAGATACGGTCACCTCCAGGACGCCTACAAATGTTTAGATCAAGTTAAAAAAAAAAAATCAGTAATAAGCCACTTTTGGAAGATTTTGACAATAATGTTTACCCGCCATCCAGATGTTCTTTGAATATCTTATCGAATGCGCGGCACATCTCCAATATAGTGTAGAGTTGAGCCTGAGAGTGAGACCAAGGCAAACATATTTAGCCCACAGCAAAAGAAGTATTCTTCATAGAAGAGAAATGGTTTCATATAGAGAAATACTCACCCCAGCATCAACTGCAACTGGCCTACCCAATCGGTCCAACTCTCTTTCAAGTTCCTCGATGCTTTTGTTTATTAAGGACAAGATACTTGGAATTCGAGACCTGATAACGGACTCCAAGTGCTGCAGAATAAAGAACAAATACCATACGGAAACTGAGAACCAATCAAATTAAAAAAATATAATATGATAACATATCAAGCGTTTCAGGCTTTAGTTGGGAGACCTTAGAGAGCAGCTTTGCCAGATATTCTGATCCCATCTTACTGGCTAAGTGACCATAGTCAGGACTGGTGTCAAAATATTCTCGCTCTTTTCGTCTTGCAAGCATCATGTCGACATTCTTATTAATATCTGCTTGTGAACGGTTCACTATCCCAACCCAAGGATGTTGCAGCCTGTATGATCTTCCCTCAAGAACCTTGTTAAGACAAGTATTACTAAATGTTAGAAACAGGAAAACACGCTGTAGTTATCCCATTGCCGAAGATAAAATATGTCATGTAACACTCGAAATAGGCCATGTCATTTGAAACAAAACAAAAAAAGATGAAGAGGTGCTTACTTCTAATGCATTAGTTCCTTTATCCATCAGGTCTAACTTCGTAAGAACACCAAATGTTCTCTCGCCTGGGATGATCAAAAACTTATTTCATTACCAAAAGACAACAGTTGCTGCAAAAAAATATATCATCCACTTAGAACAACAAACAAACCTGTTGGATCTACTTCTTTCGCGAGCTTGATTGCATCTGATGTGGCTATGTCTTGGTTGGCAGGAGATATAGCTAATATGATACAGTTGGGCTGCAAACAAGCAGAACTAGCCAATTAGGAACTAGAAAAAGCATCTTTATAATTATAAAAAGAAAAGAGTGTATTTTATCCAGAAGCAAGTAGAGCCTGAGAATCTACACTACTACTCAATGGTTTTTATATGGTTTTGCAATTCTTACCTTATCCACGTATGTGCGAACCATGGACTCTATATCCTCAACAATGGTCTCCGGCTGTCCCTCTGGAAATCATAGACAGTGTCAAAAAGTTTCATACAACCAGGAAATAATAAAGAAATGGAAACCCAACGAAGAGAGAATAAAGTCATACCAACAGCAACTTTAGTTAAACCGGGTAAGTCAATAAGGGTCAGGTTCACAACTGTTTCCAAAGAACACAACAGAAAAAGGAGCAAACATCAAAGTTAGTTACAGAAACAATAGTATCAGAGCCTTACAGTAAGGTAATAAAAAATTAAAAAAAATCCAAAAGCAGACCATTAGGAGAGAAGATACTGAGGTGAATAGGAACAGGAGATATCTGCTTGCTTTTCCCAGTGATTCTATCAGTCTCATCTTGAATCTCCTTGCGAACCAAAGCTTCAACATCAAAGAATTCACAAGCAAAAAAGTCAATGAACACTTTCAACATCAAAGAATTTTCTAGCCAGATCCATAACCGGAACAAGATGAATTCAAAGCGACAGGGACACAAAAACAGAACTTGAGTAACCATTAAAACAGCAAATATCTAAAACACTCATATAGACATAAATGTAAAGGTACATACCGAAATCTGTGAATTCCTTCTTGGGAAGATGGAGAAACTCTGCATACTCCTCTGTACCTTCCTCTGTCTTATGCAGCTGCAACACCAAAGGACGTCTCGTAACGATACCTGCACAAATTATTTTCTTGCTCAAAACCAGAGCTCTCTTTGCCTTATTGACGAACCCAGGAAGAGGTACAAAATTCACAAACCGGATCCTCTAGGAAGAAAGTCTCTCCCAACTATGCTCTCAAGAACCGAAGACTTCCCAGAACTCTGCATAAAACCCAAAAAAATAAAGCAAGTTGAAAGAGTCAACAGAGGAAAACAGAGAAAACCTAGAAAGACATCAAAGCTACTTCGACCGGATAAATTACCTGACCACCGACGACAGCGACGGTTGGAAGAGCTTCCCAGAGAGAATTGAATGCGTTATCTCCAGTTCCACCACCATAATCACCGAGCACGGTACATGCTCTCTGTATCCTATTAACCAACCCAATTAAGCTCTCCATAGTCGTCATCTTCCTTCTCCTTCCGTTTCAAATGAAAAAATTCAAAGTTCTGAAGACGAAATTTCAGTTCAGAAATAGAAAAGAAAAAATTTGCTTGAAAATTCGCCAACAGACCAAAGACTCTTGAAAGCGGAGAGACGACGAAGAAGAAAATTTAGGGGTAAAATGGGAAAACAAATTGAGAATAAATGTCTCTCTATGGTTCTAGAAGGTTGTTGGTCTATTGCCTTTGTGTGGTTCGGTCGGGTACAGTTGCTTAGCCGCTGTCTACGAGCTAAGGTTGGTCTCTGTGCCTCTCTAATTCGGTTCGGTTCGGTACGGTCTGGTTCCTACTTTTGCAAACGGTCAAATCCAAAATAATGTAGATAAGATTGTGTGCATATTGTCTTTTTGCCTTTTTTTTATCGAGACGCGTTTGAATTTTCGAATTTTGAAGTTCCCACGTGGACCCTACGCAATACAGAATCTGTCGGAAAGCCTGGCCACTACACTGATTGGATTTTAAAGGCCCAATGAACAAGGAAGACCCTCGAAAAAGGCTTTAAAGCCCAATACTTAAGTTAGGCCCAGAATGAGGTTTGAGGGAGACTACGTGGCAAGCGGCTGAAGAAACGGACGAACATTCGTGTGGGATGTGGAAAACGACGATGGCTCGTTTTCACCTAATACTTGTCGGCTTCTACCAGCCACCGTCACATGCTTCCCTTTTAGGTTTTTATTTATTAATTCTGATATCTATATATATACATTGGATATATCTCATTCAACTGTTTATAAAAAAGTCAGTGGCTGAGGTAATCACTACATATTCCATTCAAATCCAATGGAATTGGTCCGATGAGAAATAAAGCAATGTCAACTATAAGTAGATTTATCCTTCTGCCAGAAGCAGAAGATAACAAGTATAATGGCGTTTGTTTAAAACAATGATTATTAAAAAAACAAGAGAAATAATCGTAAAATTGATTTTAATTGACTAAATACTAAATGCCAAACTGTTTATAGGACTAGTTACGAATCTTTTGAAGTTTTAAGATTGTTGTGATAAAAAAAAAAAAGTTATAATTTGTTGTGAATCTTGGAAAATAATTTAATAAACTAATGTAAATCTTTGGTATAAAAAAAAAAAAACTTAACTGAACTAAATATGTTATTTGGTATAAAAACCGTAGAATATAGAGAAAATGTTGATATGAATTGATGATCTGTCAAAAATGATGTGCTTTACATACAAATCTTCCATTAGCTATGGATGGTGTGATTCTCATAGATACTTTCTCTCTCTTGACCCTTTATCCCGACAGAACAGAGAATGCTTTAATCTCTCTCCTCTCCTCCGAGTCATTTTATCTCTCTCTCTCTCTATCTTAAAACAGAGAGATCTTAGAAGAAGACAAAATCTTCCTTCTTACAGGTTGTCACATCACTTATAACAGCGAGACTTTCGGCGATTCATAAAAAAGTTTTCCGGCAGAAAAAAAAAAAAAGAAAAGAGAAAATCTCTCTCCGATTACCGAAACTTTTTAATTTTCCTCCGATGAGGTGTAAAAGACACACGGTCGATTACAGCAGCAACTTAGGCGTCTGCGCTTCTTGTCTCCGTGAACGTCTCCTTTCCCTCGCGGCTTCCGCCGCCGTCACAGCCGCCGTTGAAGATAACAACAACAACAACAACAACAACCATCGTCAATCGCGGAAATCAAACAATCAACCACCTCCGCTTCTGATATTCCCTCGCTCTGTTTCTCCTTACGTAACACGTAGAAAATCCGACGCCGGAGGAGGAGGAGATCATCTAACGTCGAATCGCCGATTCATCACCACGCCTCAGGTGGATCTCGGGTTCTCATGCAAGGATTTCGAGTCGAACCGATCGTCTAAACCGAGAGGAGGAGGTAAGATTTCAAGAATCTCGAATCTGTTCAGAGCTAGATCTGAAGATTTCGATTCCAATCCCAAATCTCGATTCTCCTGCGACGCGTCCGAGTCTTCTTCCTCTTCGTCGCGGTCCTGGATCTCTTCGTTTCTCTCCACCGGAAGATCCAAGAAGCAACCGACGACCACCGCTTGTTACATAGAGGACGTCATCTCCGGACGTAGACCTCAACGAGTATTCTGTCGAGGAATGTCGCCTGCTAGAGATACGGGAGCGGAGGATGAAACCGATCCGCCGTCGACGGAATCGATCGAGGAAACGCCGGGGAGATCGAGGAGAACACCGGCGATGAAAACTCCGGGAAGGAGGAAGATTGGGGCGGGGATGGGAATGGGATTCTGTTTGAGTCCGCTTGTGAGAGCTAGTCCTAACTGTCCTTTTAAACGGAAAACCAGGTTTCCATCGGAGTTTGTTGGAAATGCTGGTGAGGTGACGGCGCCGGAAAAGCCACATATCTCAGCAGCGGCGTCGTTTTGCGCAAATAGATCGAAGAAGCTCGTGGATTTAGGTAGAGTTAATCACCGCCGTTGAGTTTTTGGTGGGAGGATGGATGTTTGGTCAATGTTTGACTCTAGCGCCAAATAGTAAATTACCGTAAGTTTGTATTATCCTCGTGACTTCTGAAAGATTTGATGGATTTTTCCAATATCAAGCTTTTTATTTGGCTTGTGGTGAATAATCTGAAAGAAAGTAGTTAAAAGAAAATACTTTTGGGTTTTCTCTTCTTTTGTAATGTGTTCTTTTTTTCTTTTCTTTCCTGATTGTAATTTGTAGATGGAGCAAAAGTCTTGTTCTTAGGATTTTAGAGGAGAAGTAATTAGTGTCATTTATATTTTTTCTTATGAAAATGCTTTTCTTGGGTGTACATATTAAAAGACTATGATCATACCGTTTGATATCAGTTCACATGAATTTCATCTTTATCAATGTCACAAGTTATAGTGTTGCAAGCCTGATCCGATCAATCAGTTTCTTTTTGTAGGGGTTGACTAGTATCACTGTCATGTTTTGTCCGTTTTTATAGCATTGGATTGGTCAAATAGACTAAATCGGTCACTTTTATGTTATCTTTTGATTGTAAACTGCAGGCTAACCCATACAACCGCAGACCCAGATCAAACCAGAGCTAAAATTCTATATAGTTTGGAACAAATCCGGATCCGGTTAAACCTATCAAAAACATACAGAACGGAACCAGGCTAGGTAGACAATCTTTGCTACTAGTCTGTTATACTGATATGGTCAAAAGGTCATTAAACTAATCATTCATGTACTGTAATTAGTAATGCGGCAGTCAAAATTTTGAAGTTAACCGAATTTTGACCCATGAATATTTGGGTAGAGTAAAGAGTGTGACAGTTTTGACTTTGTTTTTGTCTTCACCTTAGAAAAGATTTTCTTGGGTTTCACAATTGCGCCTCTCTAGTCCACTTCAACACATAGACCTACAAAGCTATAGTTTTAGAATCACTTATCACACAAGTAGGTACAACATTAATAAAAACCCAAGTACAACATTAAAGTGTTTCATATCAACTTTATAAAAGTTGCCAATAACCCAAGCGATTAAATGAATGAGAGAGACTCAGAGGTCCCTGAGATTTGAATTCGATGGGTCCGTCAATCTTCTGAACGCTCTTAAAGCAAAATTCGCATTTAACTGCTGGTCAGGGTATAGACCAACAAAATTTACTATATTGAATAAAGCAAATATTTTAAAAAGTTAAAATATTATTGTAAAGATCGAAATAATTTTAGTTAAGTTGGTTTTTAACTCTAAAAGTATATAGGTTAATGTTACAATTGATACAAATTGGCTTCAGGATGTTTTGAATAGACATGTGCCGCCTTCTTGTTATGTTGAAAATAATGTTTTTAACTTGCTACCCGAAGTAGATTTGTTTGTATCCAGAGGAAAAAGTGCCGAGAAATAAAACTATTAAAGTTCAAGAATTTTACATTGACAAATTACAAGGACATAATTTAGTACATAACAGAGCCCACTTCTTGTATTGCTCTTTCTTACAAACGAACGTAGTATCATTTAAGAACCACACATAATCACATTGGTTTGTAAAATTAAGAGATCTTAAGATATGAAAATAACCCAAACTTATATTGATGTCAAAATAACCCAAAAAAATAAAAATTGTCACTTGTAATGTAATAATTATTACAAAAATCTGTCACTTGAAAGGTTTTAAAACGTGGTCCAGTAATAATAACAAAAAGTTGTTAGCCCAATGAGGCCCAATTAAGCTGTCCCTACTCCCTAGCACAAAATCAATTTTTCAGAGCATCACTCACATGCAAAATCGCCGGTTTCATAAACCACAGCGTGTCGGAACGGAATGAGTTGCTAAAGAGTTGGAACAATTGAAGAGTTTGCTTGGGGGAACGGAATGCATCGAAAAAATGCGAGTGGGTTTCCGAAAAGGTGTTATGATGGCAAAATTATGCAAACACTTATGGATCTAGCTACGCTTCCTGGAGTTGCAGCAGCCAATAGGGAAGTCACATATTTCACTATCATGTCACATTGCTCTTGCAGGGGGAGCTACTTGTTCTTTTGCAAAACTCATTAAAGATTCATGTTGCATTGCTCTTGCATTAGCCTTTCCTATTATTATTCTAAAACTGATAGGTTTTATTTGCTTCTTTAAAGTGGAATTTATAATTTGCAAAACCTGTCTTTTTCTCTAAGGTGATTGCTTGACTTGTCTCTTACTAATGAACTAATTATCATCATTCAAATATGAATCTGTTTGGAACCTGTTTTGGAATCTGTTTGTTTCCTTTTGTTGTCCGTTCCCTTCGAGCTTTTTATACAGCTTTTTTTTTTTGGTATCATTCTTACAGACAGTTGCATCCTTTCACATGACATTTTCCGTATACATAGTCTTCTTTTTTTCACCTCTTTCCGTATACATAGTCATTCAACAAATTTAAATAAATTCTAAATAATTATGAGAGGTTCAACTTAACTAATTTATAGGTTCAATTGAAAGAACATTATAAGAATCTTGCAACTGTTAACATTTTAATTCGACGGGTCCGTATATTTCATGAACGCTCATGAAGAACGATTAGCATTAATTGCTGTCTATAGGGTATAGACCAGAAGAAAACAACGATATTGAAGAAAACAAATACTCCACAAAGTACTATCCAAATTATTGAAATAAATTTGTTAACTTTCGAGCAAAACAAAGTTAACTTGTGAAATGCGTTGACATCGACTTATGTCGGTCGTGGGGCCACTAAACGTTGGCCCAAATATATGACAGTGGGTTTGGGCTACGCGTAAAAACTTTTGCTACTTGCCCATACACAGTATTGAAAAACAAGTTATCCAAATTAAAATTTCGGTACCGAAACAAATTTAGATAGAAACTCAACAACATTCTCAAATTAGAAGAGAAGATGGACCATTTATATATCATATAACACTAGAAAACGCATCTGTTATATATACCACCTGAGAATGGCAAAACCAAACAAAAATATATGTATCCTTGATTGAAGAAAGTCTTGTTTATATGTACAGACCAAATTCGAACCAAAAGTGAATGAATAAAATGTGAGAGAGATAGCGAGAGACTCAACTCTCATACTCTCTGATAACAGTCACACACCTGAGAGCCAGCGGAATAGCTCACTTATCTCCTCTCCGGCATGATTCGCCTCTAAATCCACCACCGTCATTTCCTCGCTCCGACGACTGCTCCCGGTGAAAAATCTACCTGAGCTTCTAAACGACAAGGCACGAGACGAAATACCACGCGAGAGTCTGTCCACGTAATCCTTAAGCCAGCTTCTCGAACCTTCGTTACCTATCTCTCCCGCCAAACTCGCTTCAAACGCAGCATTATTATTAGAATTTGACGTTGTAACCGCCACCGCAGTCGCAGTCGCAGTCGCGTCTTCGTGTTTTCGCGACGTGCTTCTTTGGTTGAAGTTGGACTCGGAGATTTCGGATTCGACGTCGTCTACTATGTAATCGAACGAGCCGATAGAGTAAGACCGGTGCTGATCGTCGGATTCCGGAATCGCATTGTTGCGACGGCTGATAGATCCGATTTCGAGACGGAAACTGTTCTCTCCTCCTCCTCCTCCTCCAGCTCCTCCTCCGGCGTTGAGAGAGGCGGAGGTGTGAAGAGCTTTCATCAGATCGGAATCGGAGGCGAAGAGAGGAGAGCGACAAAGAGGACACGTTTGGTTGGAGACGAGCCAAATATCGATACAATCAGCGTGAAAGGCATGGCAACAGAGAGGTAGAAGACGAAGCTGATCCTCCTGTTCGAACTTCGACAGACAAACGGCGCAGTCGCTGGAGTTAGAGGAGGTTGACCGGCGAGTCACGGAGGAGAATTTGAAAATCGGAAGCGAGTCGAGCACAGAGGATCGTTCTGTTTCGGGAGAGACTCGGTGACCAGAGAATCGGAGTGAGTCGGAAGTGACGGCGGAGGAAGAAGAAGAAGAAGAAGAAGAAGGGAGAAGAGAGCGGTGGCCACATCGGTTGAGACAACGGAGGAGAAAGCAAATGGAGACGGAGATGAGAAGAGTCATTAGAAGAATGAGGATGATCACTAATACGCTTGGCTTTAGACTGTCGAGAGAAGAAGCATGAGAATCTGAGTTTTCTCCGCCATGGCTAGGGTTGATCAGAGATTCCATATTGATTTTTTTTTTTGGGTAGAGAGAGTTCTCCCAACTCTTTGTATTAATGGCCAAGGAAGAAGAAAGAATGGCACGTGAGAGAGTCACGTGAGAGTCATGGACCGGTCTTGTTAGAGAGGAGGACAGATTTATAAAGAAGGGGACGTTGGGAAAGAGGTAGAGAAATAAATGTTACCGAACCAACTCAAACTGTCCATATTTAATACCATTTACTTTAATCCAATCAAATCAATGCCTCTCTTCACTTGTTAGCTACCGAGAGCTCTCAATGTTATTATTAGATTTATTTTATTTTTTTTTCCCCACCATCTATTCTAAGGTAGTAGTAGGAGTATTAAACGTTTGCTAAGGTAATAAAAGAGAAATTGAGGAAAGAGACAGGTATTTCTGTATTCATTAAAGTATGTACCTACTTATTTTACTGATAAAAACTACAATGGACGTGTTTTGTTTATATGTAAGAGACATGAGATATTCAAAATTCTGTTTCTATACAAGATGACATCATAAAACTGAAGCATGTTTAATGTGTCATTGCTAGCAAAAAGAATCAATATTCTTACACCAGATTAGTAACCTAACATGCTATCGTGGAGTTGGCTAATGGCTACTGTAGTTTCGATTTGTTGTGTAATTAAATCTTTTTGTTTGAGGATATATTATTTTTCTTTTTTTTATTTGGAGGTTTTGGTATCATTTCTTCAGTCTTCCCTTTATGCTTACCTTGTTGAGCCTAAAAACAGATCGATGCCCTTTTTGACATTTTTACCCGATTCTTATGATTATTGTTTTAACTTTATGTGGCTTTTTTATACTATATGTATATAAAAATATATCATATCTACCATTATGTTTCACACTGTCCTTTTCCGATATCCATTAGTAGTGTTTGATCCCAAGTGTTGCAAAATCCGAGGTTTTTATTTATGCAATAGAACCCGGAAAAAAGTTTGTCTCGTTGCGTGAACGAAATCAAGCTTCAAGAAAGTAACCGGTTTAAATGGGGAAAAGTACCATCACTTGTTATAATGATAGTAATAATCATCTTAGTCTAGACGTATACTAAGTAACTAATTGTTTTTAGACCCCAAAAAAAAAACATTTATCTTTAGGAGTTGAACTATCAGAATTTCAAATATATATTTATTGAGCAACGGTCAGGAAAGAGTATTTTATCCAAATTGCTCCATATACTAGTCAGAAAACGCGATGAAATTGTGAAGATATATCTCACTCAGTTAATAATATCTGACAACAAAAAAAAGAAAACAAATAATATAGCAATATTCACATTTATGGGTTAAGATTCAAACTAATATAATGTCCAACACTCCAACTGGCAAGGAAATATTTAATCAGAATTAATCCATTAATTTGTTAGGAAAAAAACTAAAAGGACGATAACACTGTGCTGAAACATATCTTGTTTGTGTTTGTAAATTATATGAATAGAATGTTCATAAACATTCTATATTACACAGAACTTTAATTAATTCATATGTGGTCAATTGTGTTTAAGAAATTTCGGTACGGGCCAAAACGAAAACAATATATTATATGAATTCCACAAAGTTAGTTGGCTTAAAATTAATACGACTCCGCAGGGGACATGTGAATGCACAGCTCTTATTAGGATATGCAAAATCAGAATGACACTTGTTATATTAAGTCCATCACGTAATGCATCGACGTACAAAGACACGTGACTACTCATTATTGGATATTATTGTTTTTTGGGGTTATATCTGTTTTTGTTTTGCGTAAAATAAGGCTGCAGTTGCACGTTCGTAGCATGCCTCATTACTCCATTAAGGTCTAATATAACTTTTACATTCTGGTGTTTTCACGGCTTCAATTTTATTTTATTAGAAAACATAGATTATATAATATGAAGATAAGATATCAAGCTATCCAGAAACTATGCCACCAAATACGTAAACTGCATGTAGATACAACCTGTCTGGAGGCTTGATATTTGATCTGCGATTTAAATAACTTAAATCCATATTAAACGATCATCTCTCGATGTTCGACGAATCATACAAAACCATAGCCAAGCATTTTCTAATTCATTGTAATTATACCTTTCTGTGGTTCTATCACTCGATTTAACGAACGCTTTTTTCTCGAATGCTCATTCCATTTGCCATTTGACAAAGTATATTGCTAACTCCAAATTACTCAACAATCAATTTTACATTGATACATTCGATATCATCAACATTTTCTTAGTAATATACTATGCGACAAACTAATACTTGAATACAATTTTTTTTTAACAACAACGAATTTCAGAGATATATATATAGAGAGAGAGATATATACACACAAGAGTTAATTAAGTATATCATTATGTAGAGCAGTAGCTGAGATATATATTTTTGAATGGTATTTCTAACTCTATCCCGTAATTATAAGCTATAAATAATCATATATAGTCAAGTTTCTATAATTTGTTTGAATCCATGTACCATTTTTTAGAGGACATAATTTATTGCTGTATAATTTAGATGGCTGCTAAAAATCAAATAGTATAAATTAAAAATTCGGTTAGAGGAAAGTAAAGTAAATTAATGCGAAGAGGAAATGAAAGAAACATGGTGGTGCTCTCGTGTCTGTACCCCTGAAAGGACAACAAAGTCATTAAAACAGACAACCTACTTTATTCATCTAAACCATGAATATTTCCACGTCGCCTATCTATTTCCTTTCCAAAATAAATTAGTTTACTCGATTTTGTCTACTTTGCTTGTATTGCACTCTAAGCATGTTCTTCTTTTTCTAATCTACAACTTCAAAAATAATAAAAGAAAAAAACTGATTTTACCCCTCGAATTAGTCTATTCCTTAGCTCCCTGGCTCAAAGTCAAAGGGTCCCCCAAAAAAAGCAGCCTAAAGTCTATGGACAGATCGAACAAATCGTGAACCGAGATGATTAAAGGGTAGGCGCAAAAGAATCTAAACAGATTTCACTGCAAGATCTTGTGCTTGGTCTGAATTTCTACTATTAACAATCACTACATAAAATTAGGATCAATCAACATAACAAAACTTCTATATAAAGTATTCGTAAGATATGAAGTGAGGTTTCAAGACACAATTAATCTTTGCCGTGATTGAGGATTAAACAAGTGACATATATTACAATGCCAAGTAATTCTTATGCTCAGAAACAACATGTTTAATTTGTCTATGGATAACAACAATAGATTCTGAAAACTCAGAAAACTCTTAAATTTAACTCGAAACATAAATAACTTAAGTAAGTTGAACCTAAGTACTGTCTTTGTCTCTTTGATGATGCCCCCTACATCATTTATCAATAAGTTCAGTGATAAAAACTGGAATCGACCAGCGTTTCAAAGACAAGTGTGATCAATACGAATGAAATCAAGATAACAAGAGCATTACACAATCATTTGTCATTACATGTCAGTGCCACGTATATTATATACGACCTATGATTGAAACAATGGATGTAAATTAAAGTGATACTCTTCTTGTCTATATATGTATCCTAGCTCCTGAAAAAATGTAAACAAGACAAGCAGAGATAAGATACATCAAACAATCACAAAAACCTTGACATTAACCAATTTCATCTTCTATCTTATATATTCCCAAAAATTGGCAGAAATAAAGCTTCTTGGTGATCATGTACAGAATAAACAAACAAAGAGCGAGGATACTCAAAATAGAATCATAGTTTCAGAACCATGTCCCAATGTTGACAAAAAAAAAAAGATGACTTCGAATCCAAACCCACTCACCAGTTTTCTTCATCAAGAAAAAATCTTAAATCAGCTTATGCAGATCACTAAAATAAGTTAACATGAGGCCGGATGCTCCAATTCCAAAGCCAGCTATTGTTTTAGCCTAGTTAAACATATCAAAAGTAAAAGTTCAAACAGTGAAATAACCGAATTTAAAACAAAAAGAGGCGCACCTACATATCAAACAATCATGAAAACTATGAAAAACCAGTAATTTCATCTTCAGTCCAATGACTTAGATTGGAAAAGAAGGCTTTGAGATTATTGGAAGATATTTTCTATATTTACATTTTGACATTAACGCATGTATGTAATTTGCTTTTCTTCGTTCCTTTTCCTTACACACTAGGTTAAGTCTCATGTAGATATATATAAATATGGCCTATTGGGGCATCAATACATACAACTTCCGTAATTCTGTTACTTGTGGTCATAATACGAGGATACAGGTAGTAGGAACCTAAACTTAGAATGACAATATACTTTTTACTATTTTTCAGAAATACAATTTTCATTTCCTCGTAACATTTCTCTGTAAACTTTAAACGTAAATAATATTATGCTTTCCACCAAAAAAAAAAAATATGCGAAAACAAACTTTAAATTTAACACATCAGTAAGCATTGAGAAATCTAAAAGTACATTGATGTGTGGTAACAAATAAGAAAACTACGGTTTCAATCGGTACAACTGTAAAGAAAATAAAAGAATGAGTACACAATGGTTCTAGTATTTGATTTGTGAGCAATCGATTTTTCCTCATCGTTGGCGTTGCATCTCCTCTACTGGGCCTATTGTGGGCTTTCTCTAAATCAATTGTTCAACTAAATTCTTTGATGGGTTATTTACTTACTTAGCTATGGGATTTTCGTAATGGACTTTATGAGAGTGAGAGCATTGTAAAAGATGTGGAAAACTTTGGCTACGTTTATAAATGTGAAAAAGATTTTTTTTTTTTTTTTGTCTTTTATGTGAAAAAGTTTAACCAAAATGAGAAAGGCAAATAAACGGCTATCGATGATCCTTTCCTCCAGTCACACAAATCATGGCCGTTGATCGGACAACAAAATAGATTACATGCAAAGAAGCGAGTCCTCAACACTCGCGGGTTTCAATTGCTGCCACGTATCGGAGAATACGACCTTAGCTGGCGCACGACGGCACGAGCGAGTCGCGACTAGAAACCGCTCATGCTACAGGTGGGTGTTAACTGTTAAGTGGTTTAGTTGGTTGAATCGCAAACAATTGTACGAGCGGGGAACACCAAGTAGCTGTAATGGGCCCTAAGGGACAAAAGAAATGGAGAATTGGGCCTTTGTTTTAACATGGGTCCCATTTTCGCGATTCGTTTTGTCGTCTAGCGAGGGTTGCTTAGTCAGATCCCCGTTAGATTCCGAGCAATGTGGGTCACGAATACTCGGCCTCACGGCTTTTTTGCGGGCCACACACTAATAAACCATGCAGTTCCGAATATAAGTTTTATGTTTATAAAAGTTTTTTTTGGTGATATTACTCTTATTATATTTTGTTATTTTGTAATATTATTTGAAAATTAAAAATACAAATTAGCATTATTGGAACCCAGATATCATTTTTATATTTTTTCTAGCTATAAAAGTACAATTACTTCGAAAAATTAAAATAAAAGTACAATTACTGCCTTGTTGGCAAATACTGATTTTGATAAAACTGTTTTCAGAAATTACTTATGAAATCTACAACCTCTGTCCATGGAATATAAAATTTAATTATGCTATCAAATCCAAAGAGAAGTAAACCATTGGCCTTGGAAACAACCGAGTCTAGATCTATATTTTTTATAGGTCGTGTGTAGACAGACACTAGACAGTGTCAAATTTTCTAAATTCGAGAAAAATAAAATGGTTTTGATTATATACTTGAAAAGTTCATAGATCATGCACAATGCATGATGCTGTTGCCCAATGGATGCAATATACAATAATGGAACCCGAAAGCGATTAGGGCACACTCATTTGATTCCCTCGACAAACGATGTCCACCCAACTGTTTAGAATCTATTAAACAAACCAAAATTTGCTATTTCTTTTTCTTTCATCTTGAAATCGAATATTATGTTAGTTTATTATCTTGATCTATCATCCCATCACTTATCAAACCATACTCTCGTGTTGTAGACTGTAGTTCACACACGCAATATCGAAAACTAAGGAATATACATTATACATGTATGTTTTTACGTGTATGTATGATATGATCATCACTTAATTTTTTTTAATGTAAATAATAATCATCAGTTTACGGGAGTTAGAAAAGCAATCAGCTATCTCTCTAAAGTCTACAAAAAGGAGCACATACCGAACTCTCGACCCGATCGATCTCTGGAGATATTAAATGTATATATAATATGAACGGTCACGAGTGATAACTGATCGTAGACCACAAAAGCTAGAATGGTCCGTGATACAGACGATCCGAACGCAGGATTTTCTATATAAGACCCATCACTCTCCACCATTTGTTTCTGAGCTTATTTTCTTCCTTCTCTCTCAATCAAATCCCGTCTCCTCCTGATCCCATTGAGAATTCGAAGTTTTCTCCATTGAACTTTTGATAATGGATTCGTATTACGTCGGTTTTTTGGACAGCGACGAGCCACACTTTCTAGAGTCTTGCTCTCTTTGCCGCAAAACCCTTTCTCTTGACTCCGACATTTTCATGTACAGGTACTTTCCTTGTCACCCTGTCGACACGAACACATTTAAATAAAACCAAGTTCCGGATCTTGCCTCGATTCCCATGAACTTCCTAGAAATTCAGTGAATCTATTTGAACAAATAATTTACCATTTTTTATACTAACTTATTTAAAGAAAGCTTTGATTCTCTTATTTGATCTTGTTCTGATATTTTTGGTTCAATTATTTTTTTTTCCAGAGGAGACATGGCATTTTGTAGCCAAGAGTGTAGGCAAGAACAGATTGAGTTTGACGAAATGAAGGCCAAGAGCTGGAGAAAAGCGTCGTCTTCATCCAAAATTTCCGTCGCCGAAAAAACCGTACGGACGGAAACTCTCGTCGTGTCTTAGTCATTACTCATTACATCTTCATTTGACTGTTGTAAATTGGATGTGGAGCTTGAGACAGAGATAGAAAGAGAACGGCGAAGTCATAGTTAATTATTGGCTTTGAATTTTTGGTTTTGGGTTTTCCCACGAGAAGAGATCTTTTTGTTTGTGTGTTCAAAGGAACAAATGATCAATCAAAGTTCCTTCTAAATAATGATGTTTTTCAGTTTAAATGGGCTTATTTCTATATACGTTGACTCATTATGGCCCATTTGATAGGTTTCCAATATTGGCCCATTTTCGAATATCTTGATACCCTAACACGTCCATCGTTTGTTCGTCTCTTGTGTCGTGAAATCATAAATAGCAATAGTACAGGTACAAGAGATTCTACTTACGAATTTACGATACGTGGTAATGTGCTAGCCAGAGTTCCTTTTCAAAAGGTAAAAAATTAATAATTAAATAGATCAATAAATACGCCTAAAGAAAGAAAATTCTTATGCAAACAATAAATAAAACCACCACCTAATTGGTCACAGAAAGAGATTACCTAACTTTGTACTAAGAGCAAGCTTATGTTATGTACACAATGAAACTAGCAAGTCCTTTAGCTAAACGCCCGGACCACCTAACTATATGAACAAACAATGCGTATATATTCAGTTTCAAATGTATGATTTGACGTATCAACTTAAAATTGAAAAAACATTCGTTATATATACAGCACATTATTTTTAAGAAACAATTGTATAAGGCACTAGTTATACTTAGATCATAAAGCATATATATATGGCGCTTATCATATAAGCCTTTTTTTCCATTGTATTTAATCTTTTACTAAAAAAATTCATTATTATCTCAAAATGCCGAACTTACGCGATGTAAATTCGAGAAGATTTCTTTGATTGTTTCATAGTTCATTTTTATAAACACCGGGTATGGTCGGTCTTCTAGAAAACAAAAGTGTAGTTTAAGATATCTAAGTTATATAGCCAAATGTAAAAACTAGATATTCTTATCACACGTGTTATTATCTTGATAAATAATAAATTATCACATGTCGGTCTCAAAATTTAATCAATAAGATTTAATTTCAATTTGCATTTATCTGTTTTGAATGCGGAAAATTCAGCATTTGTTTTTTGGTTTGTCAACGCACACATTATATACAAAAACGAGATAAATAAAGAAAATCGTCCACTTAAAAATCTTCCAATATTTTCTTTGTATGATGAATATTTCAATTTCTAAAAAAAAATTGAATTTATCGTTTATTTGAGAAAATTGTAACCAACAGCTCAGTTTCTTCGCGATCTCCTGAAACCTCTATTTTGATATTTTCTTTGCATTGACCGAAACAAAGTTTTAGGCTAGGATGTAACTAAAGGAAATGACGAATACACCCCTAAAAGTAATGGCTAATTGCAATATAGGCACTAGAAGGGGACTCGTTTACACACTAAACCATTCTCTTGGTTAGCGCATTGGCTTCATCAGCTTCTCTCCCCGTATTTTTCTTGGTCCTATAATCATGTCCGTCCAATAAAACCCTAATTTTATCTTCCTTGCGTCGTTTCACTCCATTACAGAGCTGTAGAATTAGCTTGAGAAAGGGTGAAGATTAGGGTTTGTTATAGATGTCCTACAATCAATCAAGGCCCGACAGAAGCGAGACTCAATACCGTAGAACTGGTCGATCCACCGGCTACCATCAGCAGCAGCAGCAGCAACCGCCACACCAACGATCCTCCACCGCCGGTTACGGTCGGGGTGCCGGCCCTGGAACTGCCCCCGCCCCTTCCTCTACTCTTGATCCTTCCTCTAATCGCAGGTAACTCCCTTCAATTCTCAACGATTCTCTCTCTCAGGACATGAAAAAAATCTAACCTTTTTTGTATTCATTGCAGTTTTAAGAAGCCTAGCAATGCTCAAGGAGGGCAGCAGCAGCCTAGGGTGAATCTTCCTCCTGTCAATCATCACAATGGTCCCAATGTACAGCCTCGCTCTCAAGGTATGATCTTTTTTCTCTTTTTCTAAATTGGATTAAGATGATTTTGGTCAGTGGGTGATCGTTGTGCCTAGCTCACCTTTTCTTATATTGTAAGTTACAGGAGCGTCGGGTGAACCGGTTATTGGCGGAACCGCCAATCCAACCACTGGAGCTATTCCAAAGGCTCCAACTTCGCACTCTCCCGCCATGAATTCCAAGAGCAATGATACGCCCAACACAGCTAAAGGTTGGGATTATCACTTTTTGTGTGTGTGTGTGTGTGTGTGTGTAGAGACCGTGAATCAATTCTCTTGTACATCCGTAATTTTTATGATGTTTTTTTGTTGTTGTGTGACAGGAGACCCGTCTAAAGCATTTGCTTTCCAATTTGGGTCACTTGGTCCTGACTTAATGAAGGTATGTTGCTCTTCCTTCCTTTTTGTTTGTTTGTTTTGTCCATCAACACCTAAATCATCTGCTGCCCTGTTGGTTTTCTAGATTCCTGCTCGAACTAGCTCAGCACCTCCGAATATGGATGAGCAGAAACGTGCACAGGTCCACACTTAGCATCTTCTATTAATGGGGATTGTTTCCCACATGAATGATTCCTTTGGTTATGTGATGATTTTTGTTGTTTAGAGTAACTTAAATTTAATTTTCTGACTTTTGATTCCACTTTGTCTTTCGTTTATGACACAATTACACATTGTTTGCAGATGCAGCAAGCTTCTTTGAGAACAGCACCGAATTTGCCAGCTTCTGTACCTAAAAAAGATGTACCGAATAAGGCTGCAGATAATCAAGTGATGAGGAAAGAGGGGAACAATCCATCAAATGATAAAGCAGATGTCCAGGTCCAACATATATCCCCTCCAAGTCAAACGCAGAAGTCTCCAATTGCAAATATCCGCATGCCTTCGGTGCAGACACCTTATCAGCATGCTCAGGTTCCACACCCTGTGCATTTCGGTGCCCCGACTATGCACATGCAGCCTCCTAATGTGGCTCCAACCTCGTTCCAGATGCCAATGCCTATGGCATTATCTATGGGAAATACACCTCAGATCCAGCAGCAGGTGTTTTTTCAAGGTCTCCCAACACATCCGATGCATCATCAGGGTATGATGCATCAGGCACAGGGACATGGTTTTGCAACTCCGATGGGTGCTCAGATTCATCCTCAGTTGGGCCACGTGGGTGTGGGTATGAGCCCGCAATATCCCCAGCAGCAAGGAGGGAAATATGGTGGGGGACGTAAGACCACACCCGTCAAGATTACACATCCCGACACACATGAAGAGCTGAGGCTTGGTCGACGCGGTGACCCGCATCCCGAAGGCGAACCACTAGCTCCAAAACCGCATTCTAACACACCTCCCAGATCACAGCCGGCTCCAACATTTGGTCCACGACCACATAATGTAGTGCAAACCTCATATAACTCCAATCCCATGATATATCCTCCGGTTTCTGTACCCTTAAACAGTGGTCCATCCGCCCAGGCCCCAAGGTTTCAATTTCCAGTTATTGATGGGTCTCAGAGGGTACAATTTATCAACCAATCTCCTCATACGGCTCCACAGCTTATCAAACCTGCAGCTCCGGCACATGTTTCATCTGATTCTTCGTCTGTGAAAGCATGCGATGCCCAAAATGTGACGTCATCTGCTCTACCTGCGACTGGGAAGGTAACAGTCAAGCAAGCTGCTACTTCTGAAAAGCTGGAATCACCTAAAGCGAGGTCTCATGGAGAAGTCAGCGTTGCTCTGTCACAAAAGGACGTAGAGGCAGGTTCATTGAGCTCTTCACAGCAGCCGAAACCTGGCTCTGTCTCCGGGGTATCAATTTTGCCTGCTCCGCCAGCCAAGTCACCTGTGGAGACTGCTCCAGTTGCAACAACTGAAATCGGAAGAGGGCAAGTGGTGAATGAGTCGAGCTCTGTTGAAGATCAGAATAAGACGTGTAAGGTGGAACCCTCTCATACTGCGACTGAGGTATGATACTGTGATTTGTTTTTAGTTCTTCGTTTTCTTGTTAGTACCTGGTAATATTATTTTAATTTTTTGGCGCTGCTTTGCCCAGGGTCATGGACAGGCTATGGCGGACCCTCTGGTTTCTGATCTTGGTTCTCCTGCCCGCTCTTCTGCTCCCGGAACAGAAGCCATTGCTGCTAAGGAAAATTCATCACTATCAGCTACCAATGGGTTAAGGAAGCAACTAATGGAAGTTTCTCCTACGTCTGAAGCGCCAGCTTCCGACTCACTAGATACAAATGTTGACAAAACTACGGAAGGGTCAAGCCATGTCTCATCAAAGATTTCTTGTTCCTCACCGCAAGAGAAAGACCTAAACTGTGATGAGCAGACTATTTCTGACAAGCAGGTTGAAAGGTCTGTAATTTCTGATGAGAAACACGAAACAGTATCAGGTGCGCTTGGGAAGGCACATAATGAGGTGGATGGTGCCACAGCCATTTGTTCTGACTCTGAAAGAATACCTGAAGCTGTAGATAATACGAGCTCCGAGCTTCAAAATTCTACTCATACTCAGTCGTCTACTGTTCCTCATGGACATTCTGAAACAGTGTCGAGACATAATGGCGTAGAAAATTCTGGTGATAGTTTGACATCTGCCCCAGCTACTCTTTCCAAGGATAAACCTGCATTTGAATCGAACACAAGAAGAAATACTTCTACCAAAGGAAAGAAAAAGATAAAAGAAATTCTTCAGAAAGCAGATGCTGCGGGGACAACTTCTGATCTCTATGTGGCTTACAAAGGGCCTGAAGAAAAGAAAGAGATAGCAATGTCTTCCGAGAGCTCAAATGTTATTCATGATGACCAGAAGCTGACACCTGCCATACCTCTGGCTGTCGGGGAAGCCACCGTGGATGCTGAACCAGTGAAAAATGAACCGGAAGACTGGGAAGATGCAGCCGATGTTTCTACACCGAAGCTGGAAAGTGTGCACGGAAAGCCAGGTTCCTCGGATGAGGCCAGAGACAGCTGCAGCAATACGGAAAAGAAATACTCCCGCGATTTCCTCCTTAAGTTTGCAGACCTGTTTACTGCTCTCCCTGAGGGCTTCGACGTTTCGCCTGATATTGCTAATGTCTTGATTTTTGCCAATATGGGTTCGTCTCATCATGAACATGACTCGTATCCTACCCCTGGAAAGGTTATGGATCGTCAAGGGAGTGGTGGTCGATCAGATCGTCGTCCCAGCAATATGATTGTTGATGACAGATGGACGAAGAATCAGGGTTCTGTTCCCGCAGGATATCAAGGTAACGTAGGTTTCCGACCTAATCAAGCCGGAAACTCTGGAGTTCTAAGAAACCCTCGTATGCAGGCACCGATTATGTCTAGACCCATGCAACCTGTGGGTCATATGGGAGGAATGGGCAGAAATACTCCTGACTTAGAAAGGTGGCAACGTGGTTCAAATTTCCAACAAAAAGGACTTTTTCCTTCTCCGCATGCTCCTATGCAGGTGATGCACAAAGCCGAGAGAAAATACCAAGTAGGTACAATTGCAGATGAAGAACAAGCAAAACAAAGGCAATTAAAGGGCATCTTGAACAAGTTGACCCCGCAAAACTTTGAGAAACTCTTTGAGCAAGTTAAAAGTGTCAACATTGACAACGCTGTTACGCTTACTGGTGTCATCTCACAGATATTTGACAAAGCCTTGATGGAGCCTACATTCTGTGAGATGTATGCAGATTTCTGTGTACATCTATCTGGGGCGTTACCTGACTTTAATGAGAATGGTGAAAAGATTACCTTCAAAAGATTGCTTCTCAATAAATGTCAGGAAGAATTTGAGAGAGGAGAGAAAGAAGAGGAGGAAGCCAGTAGAGTTGCTGATGAAGGCCAAGTAGAACAAACTGAGGAGGAAAGGGAAGAGAAGAGACTCAAGGTTCGTCGGAGAATGCTCGGTAATATTAGACTTATTGGTGAGTTATACAAGAAAAAGATGTTGACTGAGAAGATCATGCACGCATGCATCATGAAGTTGCTCGGGTATGATCAGGATCCACATGAAGAGAACATAGAAGCTCTATGTAAACTAATGAGTACGATAGGAGTTATGATCGATCATCACAAAGCCAAGGTCCACATGGATGCATATTTTGACAAAATGAAAATGCTCTCATGCAAACAAGAATTGTCTTCTAGGGTGAGGTTCATGTTAATTAATGCCATCGATCTGAGAAAGAACAAATGGCAGGAGAGAATGAAGGTTGAAGGGCCAAAGAAAATTGAGGAAGTGCACAGAGATGCTGCACAAGAACGTCAAACCCAAGCGAACAGGCTTTCGCGTGGACCCTCGATGAATTCGTCAGCAAGAAGAGGGCATATGGAGTTTAGTCCTAGGGGAGGAGGAGGAATGCTGTCACCTCCAAGTGCCCAAATGGGTGGTTTTCATGGACCACCTCAAGGTCGTGGCTTTGGTAATCAGGACATTAGATTTGATGAAAGGTCACCTTACGAGCCTAGGATGGTTCCAATGTCTCAAAGGTCGGTAGGTGAGGAGCCTATTACTTTGGGCCCCCAAGGTGGTCTTGGTCAGGGAATGTCTTTTAGAAGGCCTGCAGTATCAAATACTTTGCAGTCTGATGCTACTCAGGCCGGTGGTGGTGATTCTAGGCGACCGGCTGGTGGTTTGAATGGTGTTGGCTCACAAAGACCTGCGAGTCCTGCTACTCACGGACGGTCAAGTACCCAAGAGCGGGGATCTACTTATGTCCATAAGGACTTTGCTAGTCCTTCTCGTGCTTCTGATCCGTCATCAGAAGCTTCATCTGCTAGGCAAGTAGTACAGGGGCCCTCGTCAGCAGTAAACAGCCCTCGAGAAAATGCTTTGTCCGAGGAACGGTTACGCGATATGTCCTTGTCTACCATTAAGGAATATTACAGGTACTATATCTCTCGTTTCTGTCTGGTCATTGATTTTGGTCATCTCATAGTCACTGGGTACTTCTACATTTAGCATATCACTCTGTGGAAAACCTGTTTAGGGATAATTGCATCAAATTTGGTTTTACAATTGCATGATTCTTGAAGTCGGTAAACTAGAATTGGTTCCTTTATCCAAAGAAAACAGTGAAAAATTACCAAAGATGATCCTTGTTCCTTGATTTAATATGAGCTCTAGTAAATGTTAAAAATCTGACTATATGTGCGTCTTATTTAGTTTTCTACCACATGTGACAGTTTAAAACTGTCCCTTTTTCACTGATTATGGTGTTATGTTGTTTAGTTTCTTTCTAATCTTTTTGCCTATTGCGGTTCACCTATGAATAGAAAAGCACATTAGTGACTTTCTTCGATTACTGTGTTCTTGTGCAGTGCCCGAGATGAGAAGGAGATTGGTTTATGCATGAAAGACATGAATTCGCCAGCTTTCCATCCAACGATGATTTCTGTCTGGGTGACTGATTCATTCGAGAGAAAAGACAAAGAAAGAGATCTTTTATCAAAGCTCCTTGTTAACCTCGTGAAATCTGCTGACAACGCGTTAACCGAAGTCCAACTAGTGCAAGGGTAAGTAAAATGAACCAAGAAATCTCACAATTTGACGATTAAATGTTCTCTTTTCCTTAAGATATGTTGGCGTCTTTGACAGGTTTGAATCTGTTTTGACGACCCTGGAGGATGCTGTAAATGATGCTCCAAAAGCAGCAGAGTTTCTTGGGAGAATCTTTGGTAAAAGTGTGACGGAGAAAGTGGTGACATTGACAGAGATTGGTCGGTTAATCCGTGAAGGAGGAGAAGAACCGGGAAGCCTGATAGAGTTTGGATTAGGAGGCGATGTTCTTGGGAGTGTTTTGGAAATGATAAAGACCGAAGCAGGGGAAGAAGCCTTGGTTGAGATTCGCCGGAGCTCAGGTCTGAGGATTGAAGATTTCAAACCTCCTGCACCTAACCGGTCTAAGATATTAGAGAAATTTACTTAGGAAATCAAAAATGGAACCATCTTTTGGAGGGTTCCTTTCTTCTTTTTCTTCTTTTCTCTTAAAAGTCCTCTTTTTTAAGTGCTTCGACAAACTAATTTGTTAAAAAAGGGAGTTTCTCTATTTTATTATATAGCAAAACCTTCCAAAATTTTCATTTCTTTTTTACATACTAATAGTTCAATCTTTTTCTCTAAACGAAATTTTAGAGCACAAAAAGCTCAATGTTCCTTTTGTCCATAATATAGAGGGTTTATCCTGCGCGTGTTATATATTCATGATGTATTTATATATGTGAAAAGGTAATTGAGAAATTTCTTGTCTAATCAAGAGTGAAGGCTTCTATCTGCACTATATCTAGCGTGGAACAACCTATTTTTGAGCTAAATAAATTTAACATATATTTAACGCGGTATCGATGTTTGCAATGTGGATCTGTTGTGCTTGTTGAATGAGAGCTTCAGGTGACGTAATAACACTCGGAAGCAAAGCATAACACACGAGATAACATAGGCTCTAAGGAGGTAATAATGACATTGGTTAGAAGGAAAAATAAATAGCATACAGAATAACATTTGGGCATATCGTAACATAATCTCGAAATTAAAGAAATCCAAGGTAATGTGCTGCTAAAGGTTTTTTCTATTATATTATATAAATACAACATAACATTGGCTTCACATACAATTCTTTTCCTCTGGAGTTTATTTGAATCTAGTACATATGATTTAAAATCAGAGAATATTGTCATAAGAACAACTCACACCTAAATATACAATATCATTTGATCGTAATGTAGCGGTTTGTACCGTGCTTTGCCCAATGGTCCTTCAGATCGACCGGGTTTGAGAGATCATGATGCCCTTCCGCAGCCAGCCGGCTTAGAAGCTTGTTGAACGCGCTTCCGCTCATTTTCCGACCACCAACTCTAGCATGTCTTTTGTTGGGCAGTGCAGGTAATGGATACATTGATAGTGTGGTTGTGCAACACGATGACTGCCAACCTCCGTTTCCCCATTTGTAGCACTGCCTGAGAACTCCTGTACACGAACATACCGGTGGTGGCATTGTTGTCTCGTCATAAACAACCTGGTTAAGCCCCACCATTTCTTGGTTTTTCCAATCTGATTTCGATCCTATCAGGACATGCTTACTTGTTTCTTCTTCCCCGTAGTCAAGGGTCGTCTTTACAAACATTATCTTGGTTAAGTCGTCCTCGTTCTCTTTCTTAACCTTCCTCTGATTTTTTGGCCCTCTCTTATTAGGAGCCGTTTTTGTCGTGGCCTTGGGTTCTTTCACTCTTTTACCGCGTTTTGGTTTGGCAGCAGATTCCAAGGCGGATCCGGTAGGTGGTGATGTCGGGAGACCATCATGTGTCTCCATTTCTCTGGTCTCATATGCATTTTCACTCAACTGAGGTATGTGATGTTGATGTTGATGATGCATGTGCGGTTGGTGCATATGCTTTACACCACGTGACATTTGACATCCCGGTGGACATGCGGCCATATTGGCAACTGCAGCCGCAGCAGTAGCCATGGAGTTCTCACGGTATTGAAGAGCTGTAAGAGCACTGTCTCTCTCCATTATCGCATTGTTGCGCTCAGCGATGGCCGTGTCTCGCTGGAGAAATGCCATGTCCCTTTCAGCTACTGCTGCTTTTTTCTCTGATATCGCTAGATTTCTCTCCTGAATCGCTGCATCGCGCTCTGCTATTATTGACATCACTTGTTTCATCGACGGTTGATGCTGTTGCTGCATCATCCACTGCTTCATATTATAAACGATGATACATTTCCATTAAACAAAAAAAAAAAACTATCTCAAAGCTGAAGTATCAAGCAGCTTGAAAAACGGTGTTAAGCTGCTAGCAGAGAGAGACAGAGTGTGTGTAAAACAAATGATTTAGTTTTGGGATTTGGAAAAAACAATGTCAAGATACCTGCTGGCCCTGAGGTGCTTTATGCCGACCGTTATCACGATGCCCACCATCATCCATTTGAGATACTTGAAAGTTGTAATATGTTTGCAATGTAGCTTCAACAAATATCGAGAAAGCTAATGGGAAATCAAAATAAATGATCGATCCATTTTCTTAAAAAAATTCCTGCACATAGCCAATCAATAAACATATAGTCAATAGACAATTAAATGCGCCACAAAAAGCATTGCTAGTATAAGTGACATAAACCGACTAATGAGCAAGAAAGTTTTGAAATTGAACTCTAAAACATGATTCGGGCACCCAAACACATAAGTTCATCTGATCCATGAACATCATCTAAAATACAGACTTAACAGTTCATGCACAACCAACACACACACATAGATGATCCTAAATTCCCCCAATCTCATCCAACAGAAAACAACATTATCAGCTTAGCATCAATCACTAGCTACGAAGGGTTTTTTTGTCAATTGCAAACCGACCTTATAATCCTTAAAAGACAGCTTTTTTTTTGTTTGGCAATGAATATGTAGGAATCTTTTTACGCTGAAGAAGTAGTGACGACCATTATCNCCCCCCCCCCCCCCCCCCCCTAACAGAACAAAACATGTAATAAATAAAACACATGTGTAAATTGGAAATTTGGAATCGAAGCTAAGCATAGTGAAAAGTAGAACCGAAACTCAAAACACTCAAACATATAATTGCCGATTAGTCATGAGACAAATGCAACAAAAAGACACAAACACACACTCCGAACTAGTACAAGTCTGAAAAAGCTCAGAATCTATGCACAGAGATTTCATCCAAACGAAATCAACGGATCATAACTCTACAAATCAAAACAGCGAAAAGAAAAGGGACTCACCTAACCAACTAGGGTTCTGGTGGATTGAAAGGAGGCATGTGAAGTGAAGATACACAGATTCGGATTTCAGATACTCAGACACGGAAGGTTTTGGGAGAGAGTTGGGTGCGTTTAGGTCTAGGGTTGATAGAAAACACCACTCTAAGGGATATTGTGCCACGTCCCTCTTCTCTCTAATTTTTGTTTCTTCTTCTTCTTCTTCCTTCCTTCCTTCTTCCTACTCTCATTTTACTCTTTACTTTTCTTTCCTTACAGTTACCAAATGTTTCCGCTCGTGTCTTAATGGGCCTAATGAAAGGTATATGAGATAAGCCCATATTTTGCAAGACTAATTAAAGATACGGCCCATATGAAACAATGCCCTAATAAAACTAGTATATATAAGATGGTTTTAGTGTGTGCGTTTCCCTGTGAATTGCTCTCTCTAGGGTTTTTTGACATATTCGGCGGTAGTGCTCTCCTCTTCTTCGGGTTTGGAAATGGTGAAGATCTCCCCCTCTCTTATGCGTTTATCGTTCTTCTTTCAATCGTTATAGTTCGAGCTTGCGATTTGAATCTCAAGTTATCATATTGTTTATTCTGATGGAGATCTAGGTTTCCATTGGTATCTTGCGGCTCAATCACTAACTCTTGTTCTTTTGTTTCTGGACTTGACTCCAATCTTGAACAGGCGAAGAGAACGAAGAAGGTCGGAATCGTCGGCAAGTACGGTAAGGCTTTTTCTCTGCCTTCATATACTAGTTCCTCATAGTATTGTTTAGGATGTAGAAAAGTAAGATATAATGTGATTCAATGGAACAAAAGCATTTCTGCTATTGGTTTGGAATGAAGTTTGCTTAGTGGAATGATATCGAATTGAAATAGTCTCTCTGGTTTCGTTTATTGGGAAGTCTATTAACATATGAATGATTTGTATGTTCTGTAGGTACTCGTTATGGTGCGAGTATCAGGAAGCAGATCAAGAAGATGGAGGTCAGCCAGCACAGCAAGTACTTCTGTGAGTTCTGCGGAAAGGTAAAACTCATTATCCATTTTCTCTTCTTTTTGTTATGTTCCGTTTTTGGTTAGTTGTAATCGTGTTTTGACTTGATGAATGATTGCAGTACGGAGTCAAGCGAAAGGCTGTCGGTATCTGGGGATGCAAGGATTGTGGCAAGGTTAAGGCTGGTGGTGCTTACACAATGAAGTAAGTATTGCTGCTGATGATATATATGTCCTTTCGTTTTCTGATTTATAAATCAATTGTATAAGGTTTCTAATTTTTTATTCGTTTGTAAATTGCAGCACCGCGAGTGCCGTCACCGTTAGAAGCACCATCAGGAGGTTGAGGGAGCAGATCGAGGGTTAAATCTGCCTGCTTTTATCATCATAATTTGGCTTCTCTGTTTTGACAATTTATGTTTTGGAATACTATGCTTGTGTTTTTGGTTCAAGACGTTATTACATTTAGCCGTCAATCAATATTTTGTTCGAGTTTTGATTGATTTTCTATTTCTACTTATTACTCTGAATTTCTAGTCGAGATATAATTGATTTAAAACCTAAACTTGGCTGAATTCATCAAGTTTGATTCTAAACGTTACATTTAGTCGATATTCGATGTTTTAGCTGTTCATGTCAATGATAATATTATCGGATATATAAGTGCGTTTCTGTCTCACCAGTAGATTTGTGTCATTTAATCTGTATCTTAACCTCACATGTGTGAACTATTATTACAAAACATAACCGACTTATCCTAACCAACTGCCAAGAGTTTTTATAGGAGTGAAGTACTGAACCAACCCAATAGCCAAGAGTTATTATAGGAGATCATTGAGAATATAGCTAGTTTAGCCAAATGAATATTCGAATAAACATTATATAAGAAGGTTAACCTTGAATAGAACAATTTATGAGTTAGAAAAATAAGCTGAGAAGAACATCAAAAGACCCAGCAATTTCTAAACAAACAACAGTAAAAACAAAAATCCGACCAACTGAGGATAAATATTCCGGAGTCCAAATTGTCTTCCGTCTTTCTTTCCCCAACGAGCCAGGCTGTTGCGATAGTTTTCTTGGGACTTCATGAGATTCTTTCCAGATTCCAAATGCCCAACTTCGTTTAAGCTCGCATCCTTTACCCAATGAATGATTGTTACGCTCCATTCAAACCGCAGCTAGCTATCGTTTCAGTTGCTCATCCGGACGAGTCACTAGATGTTATCACCATTGAGAATGCAGAGCACTAGTATCATGGTCTGTGTACCTTAAAGCCAAAGATCTTTGGGACATAGTTCTGAGTCGGTTTCTGCGGCTTTAAGTTCCCGTAAGTCATCAAGAACAAGTGAGGGAATGTGGTTCCAAAGTATGCTCCATCAATATCTGCAGAAATCATTTAAGGGCAAACGCTAAGACATGATAACACTAAAGATGTCGCGCTGCAGCATTTATGCAACTATCCAACAAAGATTTGTCTCAACTGAAGCAAAAGTAGCGCTTTCACTGAACTAAATTAAATGATCAAAAGACAAAAAGAAAAAATAAAGATGTTTGAACAGAGAAAAAGGATACTGCCTTGGAATTTAGATCGCGGGTAAGAAATATCTTCGCATTTTGGGCAGTATATTTTCACAGTACTCGATCTCGGGATGTCGGATTGTCCAACAGGAAGACAAGATTGTCCGCAACAGAAAACTCTAGGGCATCTCCCGAAATCACAGTTCTTGTACTTCTCAGTCTACACAGAGAGATTGTATAACAGGGGAGAAGTCATTAAGCAAACCACGAAACTAAAAGCATGAAAAACAAAAACTAAAGAGTAAAAGAAGCTCTAACCATAGCAGCCATTCCTTTGGTTGTCAAAATATAACGAACGTGAATAAGACCGTAAAGCATTTCAGCAGCTGATTCCACAAGCTCATTCTGTTCTTCAGTAAACATATCACCTAAACTCCCCCAAGAAGATAAAACATTTCAGACCAACTTTTTTTACTTGTTCCTATAAGACAAGAAAGAAAAAGGGATGACTTACTGTTCGAAGACTCGACATCTAGAATGAGATCAAGAGCATAGTCATAGTAAGGAACTTGACCACTTAATCCACAAAGATTGAAATCATCTTGAATATAATCTTCATCAACTTCACAGAAGAAATCATTCCCTCTCAAATTACAAAACCACGAGATCCACGAGGTATCATCACCTTCCGATCCACTCACATCCGAACCTTCACTATCCGTTTCAGATTCCACTGCAAATAAAGGGATTCAGAAAAATGCAATTCACTAACCCAAAACATAAAAACAAAAGATGTGAAAGAAAGAAGGAACAAACCATCGGGAAGCTGAGGTTTAGCAGAGGAAGAAGATGTGAATGAAAAGGGATCTTTGTCTTTAGAAGCGAAAACCCTAGATGTGGAGGAAGTTGTAGATTTCTCTAGCTTCTTGTTGAGTGCATCGTTGATTCGTTTCCTATCAATTGCTCCGCCGAGGATATCCGATCTCGACGACCCTCCACTCCGTTCCTTGTACATAATTCGATTCCCTCGAGAAGAAGAAAAAAGGTTGGAGCTTTAGATTCTCAAAGTCTCGAGACTTTCTCTAGCTTGAGAGAAAAGACGGAGAAAACTAGGGTTTTCCTATCTTTTTATTTTTCTTTTTAATTTTAATTTTTTTGATTTAAATAATTTTCGTCACAGAGTGGAGGACAGAACATAAGAGATGTAAAGATGGTCTCTTCTTCTCACTGTTTTTTTCTTTTCTCTCTCTTTTTTTTTGTTTTCCTTTAATAAAAAAAGAAATACTATATGGATTCTTGGATTGGGCCTTTGCGCTGCATAACGATTAACATTTATAAAAAACAACACACAAATGATGATGATTTTTTTTTTTTTTGGTAAAATGTTAAATTCACAAATGATGATGATGATGATATTTTCTTGTTTGTTTTCTGTAAATATTCAAAAATATACAGTTTCTTAGACACTACGAGTCTATTTGATAAGATTGTTAAGGAAATCTAATGAGAAGTTGCATTTATTTACATTTTCGGCTGATGACCTTGGGTATTTTGGTTATCTTTATGAATGAATCAAGATGAGTGCCTGAGTGGTTTTGTCAAAGTGAAACACAATCATCCTGAACATTGCTTTATCTAGAAATGCAAACGAAAGCCTAATTAGCTGCGTTAATAAATTTATTTATTCTATACGAAACTGGTCTCTTGGAAAAATCATATAACAAAAGTCATCCTCCATAATGGTGGAATAATTGAACTAGAAAATCATGAGAATTGTAAAAAGTGAATTAAAATGAATTAACATTTTTAGATTTTTTTGAATTTCTATTTAACTTATTTGATAAATGTCTGATATTAAAAAGAAAAACAGAAAAATAAGACAAAAGACAATTAAAGAAGAATGAAATAAAATGTGAAAATGGGATCAAATTTAGGTAAATGAGAACAAAGTCAACATACTGTATATCAAGGAAATGGTAAATTTTAAAGAAATTGAGTTTGTCCATAATAACTACTATTGACTCTGCATCATTCTCATTAATAACTCGCGAGTATGTCAGTCTGACTGACTGGATTGGGTTTAAAAAATCGGTTAGAAGCATATATAAATTTCAAATGGGCTGCATGTATGGGCCTAACTAAAAGATGGTTGTTCTCTAGTCATGTTTTATTGCATGCCGCTCGTCCATTTTTTTCAATTAGAGTCTACCAAAAACTGATGGCCATAAATCGTGACCACAAATCAATAAAGTTTACCAAACTATATCAAGACCATTTTTTTAGAATTTGGAATTAGACTAAACAAATACTTTTTGTTGGAAGATGCTTAGTCAATGGAACTAGACCGGACAAAGGTCTTCGGATAATAAATATATCGCGTACTGCGTACACGTAAAGGAAAGTAGTTAAGGAACAGAATTAAGAATTGTAGCATTAAGAAAATAACAAAAAAAAACTAAGAATGAAGAGCACGTACTGAACCTTATACAAATATCGGACATGAAGAGCACGTACTGAACTTTACACAAATATCAGAGTTTATTTTCATGTTCCGGAATCTGAAGGTACTTGAGCTTGTGGTGCACGACTTTGCATAAACTTATATTATTATTAGATCTATAGTATCTAAGTATGCGGTGCTAAAAAAGTAGTTCAAAGTAGTGAAACGTATATTGTCTAAGCAAATCGTTATTTTGCAAACTCTTGAAAACCGAAGCTTTGCTTTTTTTATATCGCGTTTTAGTTTTTTTAATTAATAGTATCTGAACTTCGAGGTTTATGGCAATCGATTGATTAACTTATTGTCGATGCATACGCCGTATATCATTTTCTTCTTGTGATGTAAAACTACACAATTCATACTCGAAGTCGGGTTTCTTCACGCCATGGGAAAGTTTACGTACGAAATTGACTCACGTTAGCGTTATAGTATTATACTAATCCAACTGATTAAAAATGAACTGAAGTACTTTTCCTCGTATATTCAAGATTTATTGACCCCAAGCATAATTTTGGGATCTAGGAACAGTTTTTGCAAAACGGAGTATTTGTCGGACAAAGTAGTCATGCCTCATTACACCGACTTTTGACAATTCCCGAGCTTTTATATTTTCGTAAGTTTTGATATAATTTAAAGTTTACTAATTTAAAAGTCATTTTTGCATTAAACGTAAGAGATCAAATAATTGACGTGTTAATAATTGAATGTCTAATCACACGAACAAAAAGGAAAAGGCAATTTACACGCGGGTCGGCTATAGTTTAGCCATACCGGTCATGCTATTGGGCCATGCCTCATGAAATTGTCGTCCCAGGAGACATAGATCGCACTGATGTGATTATTAGGCTTTATAAGACAACATCATTAATTTATATTTCATCATTAATTTATTATTTCTACAAGATAATAAAAATGAATAAAAGCTGACGTTAAAACAAAAAAGAATTCAGTTTCGGTTCTAGATTTTGGGTTATCTTCAAAAAATAAAACAAAATGAGCTGTATTGCGATTGCCATTGTTAGAAAAAAAAAAAACAAAAACTAGCTAGATTGAAAGCGAATTTTGATTAGATTTGATTACATATTTCTTGTCTTATTTAATCAATTAAATACGAATCCGCATTTCCAAACTTGAAGCGCCACAACATGCAAATGGGATGTGTACAACCAAGATTTTTTGCTAATCATATCAATTTTGTAAGATCACATTTAAAAATGATGATTACCTAATTAAAATTTAATTAAACAACAAAACCAGGAAGAAGATTTCATCAGTTATGTTAATAATTATTTGTTGTTGTTCCATTAATGAAAAACTACTAGTTTTTGAAAGGTTTGTTAGAATGTAAAAATGAAAAAAATAGCCTAGTAAGTAAAATCTGTTTTTTTTTTTTTTTGTTGTTGTTGGGTATTACTAAAAAAACTTCGTTAATTTTGGTTTAAATCGGTTACGGCAATAATATCGAAGTCCACATCGAGTTGGGAATATAAATGGTTAAAAATAGAGATTTAATAAAAAAAAATGAAATGAGTAGAAGATTGTCGTTGACGACGTCCGAGTTAAATACGGAGGGAGGAAGCAGTGACCCCGCACGAGTCAATTCATTTTTTCCGTTATGAAGATTAGTTAGCGATTGAAGCACACGCGCACTTACAATTTCACTATAATTTCTTCTTTTTATTTTATTTTCTTAAACCCAAAAAATAAAAGAAACGGCCGAATCTCTCTCTATTGATTTACGCCGTCGTGTAAGCTCAATCGCCGCCTAAACCCCGGCGACACTCCGTAGATCTAACTGTTTTCGTATATATTCTGTCATTCTCCGTAGTTGATCGGACGCCGATTTGCTATTTTCCGGCGGTAATCATAATATCAATTTTCTCTTGTTATGATTCATTGATACGGAAAAAGTGTTGGTTGTTCGTTACGGCATTGCGTCTGTGTTGATCAGATTAGGATTACTGTTATAGTTTGTTTGTGATTGTTATATTGTGCATTTGATTGTGACTGTTTGATTGAAGAGATTCTCGGGAGGAAACAAAACGAATAAGGAAGAGATGGATGATAGAGGAGGCTCGTTCGTCGCCGTCAGGCGGATTTCTCAAGGTCTGGAACGTGGAAGCGTTTACCATTCTTCTTCTGGTAATTTCCATCATCATCATCACTCGCTTCGTTTACATTTTACGATTCTCTTTTTTTCTTTTTTGTTTTTATTTTTCTTCTTATTATGGAACAAACGCGTTTTCGTCTCTCTCTCTCTCTCACTTTTTCCACATTTGCTCTTCGCGCACACTCTCTCTCTCTCTCTCTCTTCGCTGGCGATTAATTGCCTTTTTTTCGTGTGTGGAGATTTGGTGTTGGCAGATCTATGTTTTGCGATTATTGCTCTTCTGATTATGTGTGTGGATCTTCTTTGTAAGTTCTATTTTTAGTATCGATCCATCTCTATAACTCAGAGTTCTATCAGAGTTCTTTGAGTTTAGTCATCAAACAGATTAATTAGTCCCTTTTAATCTGTTCGTTGTTTTCATCGTTCTGTATTTTGGAGAAGTACTCTTCTTAATGCTTATATGGAATTGTATGCTTCTCACGTAATCTAGAGACGTTAACTATTTTTATTTAAGCTCTATCTTCTTCTAAGCTTATTAAAAAAGTCAACTACCTAAAAGATGTTTGACTAGTCACACTCCCTTTTGTATGTGCAATTCGATTTCTTTATTAAAAGACACCCAAACCTCACCTTTTTTTTGTTCACGACAATTAATTATATTTTGTGTTATATTGCAGCTGAGGTTGTCGCTGGATCTGCTGCTTGGTTAGGCCGTGGTCTTTCCTGTGTTTGTGCTCAGGGCAGAGATGGCGACTCACGTCCTTCGTTTGATCTAACACCTGCTCAGGTTCGCATTTTCCTCTCTGTTTTTCTTTGCCTACTGTATGATACCTTGACTTCTGGGTAGTGTATTCAAATAGCGTCATAAATTATACCCTTATTGTCGATGCTTGCAGGAGGAATGCCTGCAGAAGTTGCAGAGCCGCATTGATGTGGCATATGACAGCTCAATACCTCAGCATCAGGTACGCTTTTTCCTTAAAGGGTTTGTGTTTGCAAGGACTGCCCAAAACGAACTTATGATACCAGCAAATAGATGCTGGTGGCCATCTCAAGTTTAACAGCGCTTTCAGATTTTACTGCATGCTAGCTTCAGGAGTCAAAAATTGTACCTGCGTTACATTAAATAGTTTTGTTGCTACTTCATATGCGTGTAGGAAGCTCTGAAGGATCTTTGGAAACTTGCCTTTCCTGAAGAAGAGCTACACGGAATTGTATCTGAGCAGTGGAAGGAAATGGGCTGGCAGGGGAAAGATCCATCAACAGATTTTAGGTAATCTCACTTCTCAACTCATTCTCATTGTCCTTAGATTTATCTACTTTACTTGACTCACGGTGGTTCATCTTGCAGGGGTGGTGGTTTCATATCTCTTGAAAACTTGTTGTACTTCGCTAAGAGTTTCCCGGTAAACCTTTATAAAGAGTTGCTATTGATTCTAGTAACTGTCTTTTCCTTCAAATTTTCAATTCCAGTGACACCGTATCTGTTTATGTTTTTACTTGTTACCAACTTACCATCGCCTGATATTTCTATCAGGCCATGCCACTTAAGTCTGTCACTTTTGTTTCCTCCAGAAATCTTTTCAGGACCTTCTGCGGAAGCAGGTTGGGGATCGTTCTGTATGGGAATACCCGTTTGCCGTTGCTGGCATCAATATTACGTTCATGCTTATCCAGATGCTTGGCCTCGAAGCAGGTACATCAACATTACTTATTGCATAGACATTCCCTTATGAGCATGCTCTTACATGCATTAGGCAGAAATCTTAAGGCAACTAGCTAAAATAGGATAAGGACTCTTAGTTTCGATCTACTAATTGGACATTTCCTTTGGTCCTTATGTTAAATACCTTATTTTCCGATATAACCCAGGCTCAGTAACAGTATCCTAGTTGTGCTTACTAACAATAAATACCCTTCAATTTTACAGTGAAACCACGAAGTATTGTTGGCGAAACGTTTTTGAGATTCCTTTCGGGTAATTACCCGACAATGCTGATTAAAATGTCATTGTCTGTCACAAGTTAGATTACTAAGTCTGTGTATCCTTCGACTTGTGTTGTTTGCAGTGAATGAATCTGCGTTTGACCTACTTTATTGCATTGCCTTCAAGCTAATGGATCAGCAATGGCTTTCCATGCGTGCTTCATACATGGAATTTAACGTAAGCACTTTCTGTGACTTTTTCTAAGTCAGTAGAAGCTTTAGATCTTAAGAAACATGAGACATTATTTTGAAGCATATTTGACTGGTTTTGATCTTGGCCTAAACATAATAAGTTCACCAAATGATTAATGGGGTAAAAAGGTAGTAATTGTTTGAATATGTGGATGTTTACACAGACGGTAATGAAATCGACAAGGCGGCAACTGGAGAGAGAGATAATGGGTGAAGACATAACAGGTATTGAAGAAATGCCATCATACAGCCTTCTCAGTCAATAGCAAACAGCTTACGAAAGACTACTTTGTAAGTAGAAAGATCTAACACCTCCGAAAACTCTACATCAAGGCCTAAAACAACAACAGACCAAAAAAGCAAAAAAGAAGACAAGGTCTATCTCTCTCCCTCTCTCTTCACTCCTGGGATTTTCTTTATCTTAGTTAGTGATGGCTCATTGAAAATTGGGACATTGGGTCGTTATTTCTTTGAAACAGAAGTTCAGGTTTTGTTTCGTATGGGATTAGTTTTTCTAACTTGTGGTGCTTGTAAAAACGTTGTTTGGTTAGTTCGTTTTTGGGCTAATAATCATTTGGTTATAATATTTTGAGTACTCAGAAGACCCAAAAAGAAAAGTCCAAAGGGCAATGGCCATCTTAAATAGAGCATTATATACAAATTAACTCATTCGAGAAGAGAGAAAGTATATATACTACTCAAACTAAAGAAAAAATGATTCTCGACCGCATTCTTATTACCCGTACTAGATGCGACTTGCTTATCTCAGGGTCCACAGTATTTCCTTGTTTGTAGTTAGAAGAAAAAGCTATTTTTGGTGTATTCATAGATAGATATGATGCGATGGACCTAAATTATATGAGCTGACTTGGCTCAATCCCTAGACCAGACCACGTCTGATTTTCTCCCCATCCCAAACCGTGCTAGGATCGGTCGGGTTGGTTTTTTATATTATAGTAGTTTGCAATAGTCAAACGTATGTAGCTGTTTAAATAGATTTCAGTCTATCTACAATAACAAGTTGGGTCGCGATGATTAGATTATAGTTTATGACACGGTTAATTAGAGTTGGGTCACGGACTTGGCTTTTAAATCACGTGAACCCATCATTTTCACTCGCTAATTTGGCGAAGTCGCGTAGATAAATGTCAACATGTGTACATCATAAAATAATTCATGACAAGCCAAGTGAACATAAAGATACTTTTCCCCCTGAAAAATAGAACCACCACATAATTTTAAAGGCAAAATATTATTACAAAATCGCTAACCCAGAGGAAGGAAGAGGAAATTCGTTTTTTTTTTTGTGATTTCATCAAATAGAATGCGAGGAGAACGGCAAGGACTGTGGGATACGGCTAGGAGGAGGAGGAGAGCGAGCGGCCAACGCAATTGATCCCATTAAGATATATAATGTAAAGATATATGAACCGAGAGAGGAACGTTTATAAAGAGAGAGATGAGAAAGAGGGTAAAATGGTGAGGTGAGTTACATAGAGAAAAGGTCTTGATGAGGAGAGGACACGGATATAAGAGAGAGAGAGTTAAAAAAAAACAATGTTTGAAAGTGTATGTCGTGGCCTGATCATCAATTCATCAAGTTCATCAGCTATACTTCACACACTGTTATTTGTGTCAACTAACCTTTCTTTTCCTAAGTTATTTTCGTTGTAAATGACGAATCGAAGACTCGAAAGCATTCTACATACAATGAGTTATGAGTATTAAGTATGTTAAGAAGATTGATGTATCATGTATGTGTATATATTGCTTTTTTATTTTATTACTGTAGACACACTCAAATGCTTCATCATACATTTAGAATTCTCTGACAGTTTTTTATTTTAAAGGGAAATTGGAATGAGCCTCGGTTGAACAAAAAAATTATCATTATTTGTATTTCGATCACTTTCTTTGACAAAATCTACAAATGTCATCAGTGTCTGTAGCTACAATTTTATTCCAATGTTGCGTCTTGTTTTACATACATAGCTTGTATCAATCTTTTGGGTTTTGTACAAAGGAAATAGAAGGTTTTGACGATTCAATCGTTGACGCATACCAAATATTCTGAAATTTTCGGTGTAGAAGACAAAAACGATACGAGAAACAAAACAATACATTGTCTACGTACAAAATAGAACTATTTTAACCAGTTGAAGAAAAACAATTCACCATGATCAAACCTGAATTAAAATGTTTGGAGAGATGACTTATTTTTTCTGGTAAAATGTCACACATATATATATATATATATATATATTAATTAAAGTATCTACAGATCAAATGTTCCAAATACAGAAGAGCATAACGGAGATAGCGCAAAAAATAGATGCACAGCAGATGACACCCAATATAATAGAATACATGAAAGGAATAATAGGATACGACAGAGAGCACGTACAAAGTTGATATTCTCAGGCTTATAGGAGAAGATGAAATTCTTGTAAGAATCCTGGCTAATATTATCGTAAGCCAAATCTTTATTGGCATTCGGATACCGACAACCATTACTTCATATCCCATGATTTCCTTAAACCGTGAAAACGTGGATTGAGACGGCGAAGGCTTTGATGAATCTGACTCTGGCGTGCCATTGGCCGACGAAGAAGCAGGTGTCTTTGGTTTAGCAGGATAACGAGGGGAGATAGGTGGAGAATAAGGAAAGCAAAGCGGAGAAGGAGTGGTCGGAGGAGACGAAGCGGCGGGGAGGACGGGAACGGCAAGTTTCATGCCATCGAGGCAGTGACCATGAGTGGGACAAATGAAGTGAATAGTTCCAGCTGTGGTAAGATTAATCTTAGTGTCTCCGCCGGAAAAATCCTCTGTTGCTCCGCTATTGTCGCAGCGATCGTATCCGGCTTTATCTACCACGGACACGGAGTGCGAAGGACCATATTGAAACTCTGCAGACAAAAATATCATAAGCTTGCTAACGAAAAAAAAAAATCTTGTGAAGCAAGTACTCGAAAGATTTTAACGAAAGAGTTTTAACCTATATGAACTAGTTTGCTAGGGGAAAACTTGTGAAACAAGTAAACAAACAAATGTATTAATTTACCTAGAGTGTCACCGACTCTGAAAGTCTTTCCATTAACCCAAGTCGTGTAATTGACACCACCGTTCCAACCAGAATTATCGCCTACCTGGAAACTCACGGAGAAAACGGCAGGGATTACGGCTAGGAGGAGGAGGAGGGTAGCTGCCGCGGTTGATCCCATTGCGATATATATTTTAGATATAGATCAAGAGAGAAAGATATAGAGAATGAGATGAGGAAGAGGTAAGTTATATAGAGAAAGGGCCTTGATCGATGAGGAAGATGACTACTAGGCAAGCGGTGATGAATATTTGAAAATGTCTTGGCTTGATCAATTCATCATGTTCATCAGCAGCATTTTTTTTTTTTTTCCTATACACACATTGTTATTATGTTTAACAATTCTTTCCTCTTTTCAAATTTAGATCATTTTTTTTTTATTTCCAGTATCCAGTCCACTATAATGATGAATCGACTAATCAGTAAGTTTTCATATGTCGAGAGCGGGTTGGTATAGCCCTCCTAACTCCGAAAGTATGCTCAATATTATGGTAGTTTGGGAGCCCAGGAAATATCATGTAAAAATCCTGTGACTAAATAGAATTGAACCTGAGAGGTGGGAGGTTATTAACACTCTCTTTACCACTGGACTAAGACCATTTAGTTTGAAAACAACAGATCATTTTTTTGATGTATATATATGGTTTTTTATTATCGCATACGCACTCAAATGCTTCATATACATTTGAAATTCTCTGACCCCAAACCAATCTTTGTTGTGAAATATAAAAAAAAATTTTCTATATATACATGTTTATCTATGTCTTATGCTACAAATTTACATTAATATTTTTAAGAAGTATCATTTCTTTCTCCATTAATCTTAGACGTACAGTTGTTAGATCATAAAAATGAGTGAAACTAAAACTAAAACCAGTGGGAGAAGGGGTATTTCATTTTTGGGTACTTTTTATGGAAGTTATTAATGTACCAGCTATTACATTTACATGACATCTTAATAAATCAAATGGGAATATGATTTTGTAATTTACCCAATAACGATGTAGAACATAATTATAATGACCTTGCGTTAGGACCATGACCAATTCCAAAATAAAAATAGCAAGAAGGAAAAATTGTTGAATGAGAATAATGTATTACACATAAGAGCGGGTGATGATAATGTGTATAGTAGTAGTAGTTCCAAAGATCCCGACCAAAAAAATATTGAACAAACAAAGCTCTATCTCCACTCGGTAACTTAGTTTATGACAACGTACATCAACAACATCGTGAGCCCCATCATTCCATAGCTCATCATGACTCCCTTATACGCGGCGTTTGACGGCGATGGAGACGGTGAGGGGGACGTCATTGGAGAGGGTGAGGGGGTCGTTGGAGACAGCGAGGATGGCGAAGGGGTCGACGACCCTGATTCCGGCGTGCCATTGGCTGGGGGAGAAGCAGATGGAGGCTGAGTTTTAGGTTTACGCGGAGAGCGAGGGGCAAGCGGTGGAGAAGGAGTGGAAGACGACGGTGGAGTTCGAGGCGATGGCGGTGGAGATCTTGGGGATAATGGTGGTGAAGGAGTGGCCGGAGATGGAGCGGCGGCAAGGACGGGGACGGCGAGTTTCATGCCACCAAGGCAGTGACCCGGAGTAGGGCAAAGGAAGTGTACAGTTCCAACTGTTGTAAGATCGATCTTAGTGTCTCCGTCGAAGAAGTTCTGCGTTGCTCCGGTACCGTCGCAGGCATCGAAGCCAGCTTTATCCACCACGGACACCGAGTGTGTAGGACCATATTGGAACTCTATACAAAAAATACATTATTTGCTAGTTAGGAAAAAGGTGACTTTCTCTTGTAAGCCAAATAATGGTACGGAGATTTCTAATCTAAGCTTGTAATGGGAAAAGAGGGGTTTCTTGTGAATCAAGTAATTTGTATTGGTGACCGAATGAAAAGTCTATATACCTAGAGTGTCACCGACCCTGAAAGTTTTTCCAGTGACCCAAGTCGTGTAATCGATACCACTTTCCCAGCCAGAAATATCGCCGACCTGAAAAGTCACTGCGAAGACGGCAGGGGCTACGGCTAGAAGGAGGAGGAGGAGAGCGCCCGCTGCTGTTGATCCCATTGAGATGAATAATGTAAAGACAGATATAAAGAAAAAGTATTTGAGAAAGAGAGAAATGAGGAAGAGTTAGACAATGGTGAGGTGAGTTATATCGAGAGAGGCATTGAGGAGGACGATGACCACTAGAGATAGATAGTTACACAAGGTAATATTGAAAAAGTCGTGCTTGGATGATTGATTGCCAACCCAACATCGTTTCATCAGCTGTTTTATATTCGTTTGTTTTATATTTTTATCAAATCTTTTTTGTTTTCAGTATATGACGAACCATCCATGTGCAATTCGCTTTCCTTCACTTTTTTTTTTTTATCATGATGCCATTTAGGGAAGAATGGTTCCTTCTTGTTAATCGCTACATCATAATGGCCGATATCTCGAATTTGAAATCCAAGTCTCGAATGTTTACACTATAATACCTTCGACAAAAGAAGAATAACGCAAGTATAATTAGAAGATTGATATGTATCATCAATGTACGTGTGTGTATATATGGTCTTTTATTACTACAAAATGCACTCAAATGCGTCATAAGAGTTTGAATTTATCCGACTCAAACACGAAGATCTTTCGTTTTTTTTTTATCTTATTGGTTGACAATTCTATATCAGTAAAATATGTATCTGAAAAACTTGATTTGTCAAAATCAACAAATGTTATCTATGTCGTTTGCTATGAATTCCTATACATATTGTTCGGTTTTCTTTACGAATTTAGATGTACAGTTAGCATGTTTTACCAGTAAACCATTGACCTATACCAATTATTTTGAAATATTCTCGGTGTAAAAGAACGACGAATTAAACAAGACAGTGTCTACGTAAATTGAATATTGCAACTAGTTGAAGAAAAACAGGTTAATTAACTCTGTTATCAAAACCTAAATGTGAATGGTTGGACAGACCATTTTTGTTTTGTTTTGTAAAACTGTGACGTATATATATTAGAACATCTTTTTAAATATATATATATATATTAGAACATCTATAGGTCAAATGTCTTGTACTGTCTGAACATATATAGGAAAAATAGTGATTGATCGAAATGAAACCTTATTTTTTTTAGAAAATTGATAAGAATAAGATAATAGCAATGAGATGGCCACCACGTTCTCTAATATCCTTTCAATAATCGAAGATACAGATTCTGTTTGTACGGTGTTCGTAAGAAAAATCTCTTTTCGGATTTTTGGAAGCAGGAGAAATGCCTACAAGATCCAGTAGATAAAAAAGAAAAGTGTACAAAATTTCAATGACCGTACGAGAATTCCGTAAAATAAAGTAACTAATAGTTTAAAAAAAAAGAAAGAAAAGTAACTACTATCAGTTTTGACTTTCCTAAAATAATTATCTTTTGATTTTATCAATTTTATAACCATCAATTTTCGACTTACTGTTTTTTATAATATAAACGTGTGAATCTAAAGTTTGCCAGAAAAATGTAAACCGTTGACATTTTCCACATTCATGTATTAGTTACTCAGATGATTCGAGGAATGATGGTATCATACATTCAATACTCTTAATCTCTGTTTAGCAAGCACATCGCCTTAATAGCTTTTAAAATTTACACTCTTAAAACTTAAAATGGTCATTTTAACCAACCCTATAACTTCCCATGAAATTTCTCAATTTAAAATATGTTCTACTTTGGATTTAGAAAAGTAAAGGTTCTAGCAACAATTGTTGTTCTTTTTTGCCAAGTAGCAACAAGTTTCGACCTTCTACGCGTATATAACGAATTTCTAAATCGACGGATAAAAAATACCGCCAATGAGTCTCTAAGCCCATTATTCTAAAAGTTGGGTTAAAATTAGGCAGGCCCAACACCGACATAAGTCAAAGCCAACGCATTTCAGAAGAGAGACCCTCAAAGTTCATTCATTATGTTAAAAACGAGTGAAGAGATATATTTGTTTTAAGACATACTATGGGAAAGGCAGATTTGGAATTGGAGCCACCAAATTGGATCTGTCTCTCAACTTGTCACCACTATATTATTGTTTTTATTTTATTTTTATGTTCAATTCATTTGTTTCTCCTTCCATTGAATCTCACCACTTTCTCTCTTTATCTTCTTGTCCCCTGATGCACAAGAATACAAAGCACCACTTTTTCCTTCTTCCACGGGAAATCACCTACCTAATTGGTTTGAGCCAAATACAGATAAGCCCAAGTTCAACTTCGTATAGTTCCAAGACCCATTACTCAATTTATTTTTTGGCATATTTATATCAATCAAAGAAAAGAGAATGGTTCACATATACTAGTAATACTCCATCTCCATGAACCTATACCAATTGTCAACCTTTCTGCTGACGCATATGCAGAAAAAGAGATAAATTTTATTTTCCTTAAAAATGAAAAAGGAAGAAACCGTTACCATGGTGACTCTTTTTATATAATATATAGTTTAATCTAAAAAGCAAAACATGCAACTAGTCATACACCCTTCACAGGTACCTTTCAAGCCGATGTGGCAACTCTAAAAGCAAATGGGAATTCTTTATTTGAATGAATTATCTAACCATTCATTTAATGTTTATGTATATGAACACAAGCAGGTAGTTTCCAAAACCGTTTTCAAATAGCAAAGAAGAAATATTGACTTTAAAAAACCAGGTTATCTTCATGTGTATATAAAAACAGGCTTTGCATGCTTTGCTTACTATAAGTAGGAGGACAGGGTAATATTAACGAATAGAATCCTAAAGTACCAAAACAGAGTCGTCAAAAATCAATGGAGGAAACAAATAAGAGTGTGCTTGATGATTACTTTACCAGTGCTATGGCACTCACAGAGTCAGGTGTCCCTCACGTGCCTACCCGTTACATACTTCCGCCTTCACAACGACCAATGCTCGGTCTAAGCACTGCCCCCGGTCCCATCAATCTTCCTGTCATTGATCTTTCCCTCTTACACGATCCTTTGCTTAGACCCTGTGTCATCCATGAGATTGAGATGGCCTGCAAGGGATTTGGTTTCTTTCAGGTAATAATCGTGTTTAGGTTCATACACTACACATGCCTGGTTAGGTAAGATACATTGGAAACAACTCATATTCATGCACTGTTACAATCCAAATGAAGTGAAATTTGGTAATCGTGTTTAGGTTCATACACTACACATGCATGGTTAGGTTAGATACATTGGAAACAACTCATATTCATGCACTATTTCAATCCAAATGAAGTGAAATTTGGTGATTAAGTGTTCTATTCATGTGTCTAAACACTTTTCAATTCATTAAAGTCAGCCATATGCTTCATTTCTCGGGTTACTAGGACTAGTACGGAATGTACTTATAACATCTACTAATCACGCTTGATATATATGACTTATCAGGACTGCAATTTATATAGTTTGTATTTCTACCACTCAACTAAGTCTCTTATCAAAAAAAAAAAATATAAATGGAAAAGACAAAGTCCTTTGTTTCTGTCTTTAGTGTGAATAAAACACGTAGCCATGTGAAGATGCTTATCTTAATTCTTTATGCAAATGTCATGTATACTGCCCGGTTTCTTTAAAGCACGCGACACTAGTATCATTTGTATCCCTCTTATTAACTACATCACTCTGATCCAAACTTGCTTCTCTACAGATTATAAACCATGGAATATCATCATCAGTGGTGAAAGATGCGCTAGATGCAGCTACAAGATTCTTTGACTTACCTGCCGATGAGAAGATGCTTCTGGTTTCTGATGATTTTCATAAGCCAGTAAGATATGGCACCAGTATAAACCATTCAACAGACAGAGTTCATTACTGGAGAGATTTCATCAAACATTACTCCCACCCTCTCTCAAAGTGGATCAATCAGTGGCCATCCAACCCTCCATGCTACAAGTAAGTAAACCAATATACTTAGGTCAAATTCACAATACGAATATTAAACAAATTGTGTTCTTTTTATGGGTAGAAGAATCCATTTGCTCCATAGATGTTTCACAACTTGTAAACCTATCTAAGACTCAGAACTGATGTGATATATCATACTTCTCTTGTCAGGGAAAAAGTGGGGAAATACGCAGAAGCAACGCATGTGCTACATAAGCAACTAATCGAAGCGATCTCAGAAACTCTAGGACTGGAGAAAAGTTACTTACAGGAAGAAATTGAAGAAGGGTCGCAAGTCATGGCGGTTAACTGCTATCCAGCGTGTCCCGAACCCGAAATTGCATTGGGAATGCCACCACACTCGGACTTTAGCTCACTAACCATCTTACTCCAGAGTAGCCAAGGGCTTCAGATAATGGACTGCAACAAGAACTGGGTTTGTGTGCCGTATATCGAAGGAGCTCTCATAGTTCAGTTGGGAGATCAAGTAGAAGTGATGAGCAATGGCATATACAAGAGCGTGGTGCATCGTGTAACAGTGAACAGAGATTTCAACCGGATCTCTTTTGCAAGTCTTCACAGCTTACCTATGAACAAGAAAATAAATCCAGCACCTCAACTCGTCAATGAAAATAAACCAGCTGCCTATGGAGAATTCAGCTTAAACGATTTTCTTGAGTATATCTCAAGCAACGATATCACAAAGCAGAGATTCATTGATACAGTCAAGAAGAACAATTTCTGAAGATCATACAACTCGACAAGGCAATTCCCCCGTGTTGGATTATGCGAGAGTACCTAAGTTGCATATGCAACATGTGTTTAATATATAACATAAAAACACTAGATTATCACATAAGAACATGAGTAATATTTTCTACAAGCAAAATGTACTTGTTTATATATTATATATTACATAAAAAGCATAATTAGCAGTCATATTTCTTATTTTTGAAAATGATGCTAATGTTTTACCAGTTTCTCTTTGACCCTAGTGCAAGGTTTGATATCACGACAGTAAGAGACTTGAAAGTTTAGCATAAACAATAGATAACAAGCACTAGAAAAGCAAAAAGTAAGATATGTGTACTAACCAGCTTTGACTTATTTCAGGTCAACGACATGACTTTGATCTTTGTAATCCGTGCAACACATAGAGCATAACATGTTGCTAAACCAGTGCCTATAAATAAGAGAATCAAACAGTTAAAGCTCGATCAAGACGAGATAAATCGTACAGAATCCATAGAATCTCTCGAATGTAAAGCTCGGTTTCGTTCCCAACACACATACAAAAAAATGGTAAATTCACAGCACCAAATCGAATTACTTACGGCCTACGGAAAATCTAGAGTGATAATAATTCTTCAGGCAAGCTCTGTCTCAGTACGGCCTCGCCATAGCCTCTCGGTTCAGTCGGCAAATTCCCGGTTAAACTTCACTCCGTTGTGTCGGTTATTTATTTATCGTAAATCATTTCATTTATTTACTTCTTTAATCGCTAAATTCTTTTATTTATTTAGTTATCCTACTCTCATTTTTATCCATTCCACCTTTTAAATCTAAATATTTTAAAATGTGGAATGAGTAAACATACACTCAGTCACTCACTATGATAATGTGATGAGTAAAAATGATGCAAATTAGCTAACAGAGGTTGAATTTGAACAGTAATTATAAAATCTGGACGAAATCAGAACGATCGATATAATATAGGGTCGTAAAGAGTAAATAGTAAGAAATATAAATGAATACGTGGCATAAAAGGAATAAAAAATTACGGGAAAGAGTCTGCTGCCTCTTCCTCTTCGCCGGTCTCTCTGCTGCCGAGAGAGTGCTCTTCTCGTTGTAATTGCTTTCTTCTCTCGGCGGTAAAAAAAGAATGATGGAGGAGGAAGTAGCGATGGAGATGGAAGCTCTAGAAGCAGTCTACGGAGAAGACTGCGTCATAGTGGATTCATATCCTCCTCATCTTCACCTCCACATCAAACCACGTACCGCCGAGATCTCTTCCCAGCAGGTTTTTTTTTCTTACGCTGTGTTGTCAGATTAGGGGTTGGCTTTGTTGGTTGGATGTTGGGAGATCGTCCAATAAGTAATTTGGGTTAGAACTTTACTTGTTCGATCTTAAGCAATATCAAAGTTTGAATTTTTAAAGCTTAAGTGGATGCAGAATTGTTGGTTGCTTTGGAGTTTGGACTATGAGTTGATGCAATTGCATTTTTGTGACTTGGGTTTGCTCAAAGTTTCAATTTTTATGTTGCAAGAACTCGTTGATCCTCTAATGCTCATCCTAGCTTTGATCTGCAGTTTGTGGAAGCGGTTGTGAGAATACAGGCAGGTACTAAGGTATATTTTGGTTTCAGTGTCATTATCATAGAGATTCTTTCCAGAAGAATTGTATCTATCTTCTCGTGCTAAAGGTACCTGCTTTTTGTTTGTTACAGTATCCTGACGAGCCGCCTCAAATTAGCCTGATTGAATCCAAGGGTCTTGATGAGCAAAGGCAAAAGCATTTAATGGGCTTAGTGCAAGAGAAAGCTTCTGAACTATCGTCTTCCCTAATGCTAGTAGCACTTTGTGAGGTAACAAGAAAACTCTATTTCCTTGAATACTAGTGTACCGTATGTGGACTAATTCTCTGCTCATTGCACCATCGTACAGCAAATCTACGTGTTTTACTTCATTTTCTTGATGAGAGGCAAACGAACTACTGGTAGATACTAGATGCAGCTTAATTAAAAGGCATGTAGATACTAGTGTAGCGTAATTTTGAGTTTGGTTAATCACAAGCAAACGATGTGCGCCTGTGTATATGTATAGTTATATACTTACGGAAGCTTGTTTAAAATTAGAATCTGAATAAATTTCTAGGAAGCAGTTGAGAGTCTCACGATTATGAATCATCCGGACGGAGATTGTCCTCTGTGTTTGTATCCGTTATTCCCTGAGGATGGCGGGAGTAAACAAATGCCATTTATGAAGCTGATGTCTTGCTTTCACTGTTTCCACTGGTAAAGAATCGTTAACCTCAGTTACATACAATCTTTGTTTCTCTCTCATATTATGGGATTATTTCCGTATTCAAGTTGTCTAATAGTTCTTTATTGATTCCGAGTGATTAGTGAGTGCATCAGTAGGTGGTGGAATTGGCTTCACACGCAGAAAGAGGCTGATTCAAAAAATGGTAATACTATACATCTGCGCAGAGAAAGACGTGATCAAGAAGGTTCGTAAGATAATGCCTTTTGCGTTTTGATGGAAACTGGAAAAGATGGGTTCTTCGAAGTGGGAGTTTAGTGAAAATAATAAGTATTGCAGGTAATACTGGATCAGCAGATAAAAGCTTGGGAAATTGTCCAGTGTGCCGCAAAGTTTTTCATGCGAGTGATATTGAACATGTTCTTGACTTAGTCGGTGCTCAGTCATCTCAACAGGTCAGTGAGCCATTAACTCCAGCTCTTTTTTTTTTTTTTGCTCAACTCACAAACCAAGATTCAAACTTTATTCTTTCCTTTATTAACTGTCTCAGCTTTCATGCTTTGTACGGAACAGGATTCTGGTTTGGTACAAGGTGAGGAGGAAGACCCGCTGCTCCAGTCAGATTCAGAGAACATCAGAAGAGAGCGGTTTGAGGTTCTTCTGAAGTCGCAGGAAGAAAAGGGTGGTCTAGTTCAACCGAAGAAAAACATATCTGTTGTACCCGGCATGTATCTTCCTCCGCCACCTCCTGCATCATCTTCATCAAACCAAGAAGAAGCTGGTCAAAGTCAAGAACAAGGACAAGTAGAAGACAAAGAAGCTGAATCAGAGACAAACTCCAGCTCCTCCAACAACAGGAGAAGCCGGGGCAGAGGCAGTGGCCGAGGCCGAGGAGGCCGGGGACATAATAATGCCAACAGAAGGAAGCATAATTCGCAAGATCCAAGGAAGCCGACTACACAATGGGTGCAGAAAAGTTGACAAAAATCTCTATATTGTTTAAATCTCGAGAGCAAGACAAACATTAAACTCAGACTCAAAACACAAGAGTGTATACTTTATAAAATTAAATATATTCCGCCGAAAATCTCGTTTTTACGACGTATGAATGTTTTTGTTTTTTGTTTATGGGTCAAAAACATAATACACAAATCGCAGTGTGGGCTTGGGCCTTAATCTTAAGTGGGCTAAATAGCTTATGATCAACACATAGCTCAACCGGTTAAATTACATAACACATAGCTTAACCGGTTATTAGTGATCCCATCACACTGCCATAATTCCTGAAACTGAATTCAGTTAGTGTAATCGCCGGCGATTCTGTTCATTTGTCCGAATGTCCTCTCCATCTGCGGTGGCCGATCTCTTGGCCGCGCTTTCTTACCGGCTTCATAACGGAAACCGAGTTATCGAAGAAGAACTGAAAGAGCCTTCTTCGTCTATAGGACTAGCTATCTCGGAGCTTAACCGATCGCTGACTCTTGACATGGGCGGCGAGGATTGTCGGGTTAGGGTTTTAGACGCAGCGTTATCTCTAGTGTGCTTCAAGGCACCTCAGGTTAGTACTAAAGTCTCGACTTTTTTGCGTTGTTTCGATATATTAGCTCGTGTTCCTTACTTGTGCTTGTGTGCGTCTTTCAGGTTTTTGATTCGGCGATTGAGTATTTGGTGAAGACTATTGTTTGCGCCTTATCATCTTCAATCAGTTGTAAGGTCATAAGGTATCAAAAGGAAGAAACTTTACAGTTTGGGAGCTCGAATTTACCTTGTTGCTCTCAAGAGTTGATCGAAATCTCCAAGGACATTATTCATAAATTGGGAGCAAATGGTGAGTTTGATTTAGCTTCTCTATTGTTATCTTTAGCTTTTATTTTATTTCCTGACTTGTAAGTGTTTACAGGAAGACTGGCTACACTATTGTTCCATGCTGTTGTGAGATCATCAGCTTCAACGTCATGCAGAGCTATTGCGCCTAGAAACAGAGGTGTCTCTAAACTTCTGGCTTACTTACCAAGAGAATCATCTATAGAGAACCACGAGATACCTCTGAGGTTTGACCTCTTTGCACTGGTTTTCTATGTTAGTTTACATGTTCCTGATTCTATTTGTCATAGTTAGTCGAATAGAATTTGTGAAACTGAAGCCATGCATGCTGCCATGTTTGTTCTCTTGTTGTTTCAGAGAAAGGTAGACCGGTCTGACACTTTTTGATGACCAGGATCCTGTTCTGGTATCAAGATCCATTGTCTCTGAAGGAAGATGTTTCCAGAATCTTGAAAGATGTGGTGGAGAGGCCTTTCCTTGGACTAAAGAAGGAGCTCTTCGAGATCCCAGAGTGGCGCGATATTGTCGTCTGCTTCGCGCTTTCTCCTTCTTTGTTTATCAACGCCAGAGCCCTCTTACATAAGTGGTTTTTGCTTACGTGAGTTCCTATCCAATTCGTGTCATGGAAATCTACTATAATGGACACATTTAACCTTAATGCTGTGATATCTCTAGCTTGCTGTTTTTCTAATGCAATTGAATTCTTAACGCTAGGGGACTTGCTTCAGTCTTTGAATTACTTGCCGCTTTGGTCTGTGCAATAGTGGACACAATTTCAAGACCATCGTTGTGGGGTATACCTATGGAACTAGCTTGCATGTTGCCATTCTCTGATGCATACTTTCCTTTCCAGTGTCAATTTCTGAGAATCTTGGCTGGTCCTCTCACCTCCAGCTCCCTCGTAACGTTAGCTCATACTATCAGTGAACCATTCGCTGTTTCTGGAAAACAGCGACGGGATACGAATTGCAAGCCTACTCCTGTAAAAGTTCATGCATTAGATGACAAAACCGAATGGTAACTTTACATGAAATTGCATATTGATCCCCACATGTTTCATCTATAAATATATGTACGTGCATGTGTGTAGTTCTTGATTGACGTTGTATCTTCTGGCAGGGCTCTGGCTATTAACTTCCCAGAATGGTTCTATTTTGCTTCTGCTATGCTCTTCTCAGAAGAAAATTCGTTAGAAAATATCCACCATAGATACACTTCAGAAGTGGCTGATTGTAGACAAGCTTGTGATGCGGAAGGTCTCTCCCTTGCTGCGGCTACATACATTGCTTGGATTCTAAACCCTGTAAGTGGAACCATTCAAGAATCCCTTAGTAAGTCTCTCATCAGGGTCGCGGAAATATGTACCATAAAAATCTGCGGCTCAGAAGCACATCGCAGTGAGACTATAACTGGCAAGAGAAAGAAACCAGATTCTGGCAAATTGAAGGCTTCAAGTATTGTGGAAAACATGGTCAGAGAATTTCACAACAAAATCACCAATTCATTTTCTCATGAATTAGATTCTCATAAAGCGCACCCATCCTTCACCTCTGGCCTCCATAACAATTTGTTAGTAAGAAGAGCGGTGGTGGGCGTACTGATTGGCTCTCCATATTCATTAACAGATGACGAGTATGAACTGGTACTGCACTATGCTGCAACTGGGAAAGTCCACGCCATTGAGAAATCACGTATTACTGGATTGAAACAAGCAAAGGGAAGCTCTAAAGTATTTGCTCTGTTGTCGAATGAAATTACCAAGGCTGAGGCTATTGAAGGCGCACGCCTTGTTTTCAGCTTAACCGACACTTTGGAGAGTATGTGTGTATCAAGTTTTGAAGCTGAAGAAGACGCCCAGGAGTTTATTAACCAGTTTAAGATAAGATCCAGCAAGTATTTAATCAAATGCATCGACCGCCTAATTCAACTTCACTGTGAAGAAGATGGAGATCTAATACTGAATGACCTAAATATCAGACTGCTACAATGGACGATAAAAGGACCAGAAGATCCGCAACTCAACGAAGATCTTGATAACATCGCTGCTAAATTGACCTTCATATTCTCGCCCATGTAGCCGTTACCGTTCAGCCTGACATGTGTCCACATGTTTTACTGTGGGAATGATGATGTGCTCAGTATGGACAAAGAACCACTGTGATAGCACGGGAGGGGGAATCAGCTTGGTAATGGATTCAGTTTTTGTGCCAACAGAGCTAGAGATAGTATCAGCGGCCTAAGCAATGAATTTTTTCTGGAATCCTTAATAAGCCCCACGTATGGTACGATCCAAGAAGGAATTTTGTACATGGTCAAGATGGGATTTTGGGGAATGAGCCACTGCAAGCTGCTGAATCTGCATCTGACTTAAGCGGAACTTGGGCGTCATTTTGCCATGAAAGTGATCAGTGATGGATAAAGATGCTTCTTGAGAGCTGGAAGTAGTTGGATTGGGCTCGCAGACATGTTTGGTATATAATAATATTGAATTAAGAAGTTGTGTAAAGATCGTTGAGGACCACAGGATTTTTTTGTTTCCCTACTTTATGTTTGTTTCCAATGTGTGAATGAATGAATCTCTTATCCTCGCACAGTAACTAGGGATAAAGACGAGTGTGACATGGGAGAGATTCTGTCTATTGGACTTTGGGAGGGACACACAAGAAGATTCGGTAGATCGTGATTTTACAAAACCATATCATGTGGTTTCACGTTGAGACAAGAAGTGAAGAGTTGTCAGATTCGAACTCGAGAGAGAAGAATCCGATGGAGACGTGACCCCACTCCCACCCACTTGAAAGTTTGGAGATCCTTACGTAAAAGCAGTTATTAGAGACAATCACAACAGAGATTATTACCTCACTAGTTATCTTGCTGACATATCACTCATTCTGACCCTTTCTTTCATTTTTCACTTCGTATGTTCTCTTCTATTTTGAATTTTGCTCACCCACCCTACATTTATTCACATACTGACTTCAACCTGTTAGTGTAACAAGATGATCTGCATTCCAATGGCGAAATTTTTACCGTTCATATCCAGAATCAAAGCAACGCGTTAATTTGAAAATTTCGTCTATATGCATTCTCCTTATAAGTAACAATACATTCAACACTTTTCTGGGGAAAAGGAACGATAACCAACAATAACTGACCTCCAAAAACAAGAGCCAACATTTTTTTCCTTGGTGGTAGGAGCACTTCAAAATTTTAAGAATTGACGCTTTGTACTATAAGAATGTCTATATATATATGTAGTCATGTATACATATAATATCATGTCCTATTTGATAGAGTATGAGCGAGTGCATACGGTTTCAAGAGACTCCATGAACAAAGCAGAGAAACTTGTCAAAGCTTGGAACACACCAGGCAACCCTGTCTGCAGGTTATTCAGAGTCATGGCTCTAGTGACTTCTATTGCCTTTGAATGCTTCATCATCTCTTCCTCTACTCTCCTTTGACAAGCCGCAAGCTCCGATTTTTTATCGCTTAATGGATCTCGAGCGTCTAACATGTGTTGGCTATCGGGTAAACCGACACCGACCATTGAGTATGACTGGTAATACTTTCTTTCTAGGTTTCTAAGCGACGAAGCTTTCTTCTCGAGCTCTCTTGATGCTGACTCTGTTCTCTTCTTTATCTTATGTTCATCAGCTTGTTTCGCGGATATCACATGCACAACGTTGATGAAGCTTTTGATTGCTTCGGATGCGACTGTGTCCGGAACACGGTCCAGAGCAAGTTTCCACTCATCGCAGAAGGCGTAAGCATCGGTTTGCTCTTTATGCTGATTGGCAGCGGCGTCTTCGTGGCAGACCGGAAGAAGGGTTAGTTTGAACCAGGCGTGAACCGAGTGTATGAAGTCGCGTTGGAATTTGATCAGATGACTGAAACTGGAGTGCCAAGAAGACACAGCTGATTCCAGGTCACGTGTGGCTTGTCTGTGTAGCTCAGAGGTTGATTCGCCTTTGCCTGATCTGTTGACGAGCCCTCTAACTTGCTGCACGATGCTGTTCTGAGTCTCGTGAAACTGATGCATAGCTTTCCACATATACATAAAGCTGCATCAGGTAAAAAAACATAAAGCTGATTAATGTCCCATAACTTCTAGTCAATGTCTTAGAATGATTTTGTCTTAAAAACAGAGAATACCAGTAACCAAAAAGTATTCACATCTGTTGAGACTAGATATTATAAGACAAGCCTAACCCATAATGTTGTTACCTTTGAGACATGAATATCAATTTCAGTACTTTGCTAGTTACTTTGACAGGATAAAACTAAAATGTAGCAATAGATAAGAGAGGTAAGTGGCCTTTTTGTCTCACTCTAAGCATATCATATCAAGGACCACATATTTTTAAAAGCATGGCCTCAAAATTGTCTCATAATTGTTCACCTACTTACTGAATCCACGAGATTCTTTCAAAGATATGAAAAGTAGGTGGAGATAAATAGTATACGGACTTTAATAAAAAAAAAAACAATTGGGGTAAATAATGATTGCTTTTGCCAAAAATGTCAAATTCAAGAAAAGTGTAGGATAACTGATTGTTTGGATATAGGATGCTTACCCATGACAGAGTTCAACGAGTTGAGGAACAAGGTCGGTATCACGAAGACGGATAATGGCAGTAGACGTGGTTGTAACAGCTTGAGATGTAACAATGATCAGTGACTGTAACCTCGTTATAGAGGCCTTTGTCTTGTCTAGTTTAGCTTCATCCTCCCCTTTATACTCTTGGCTTTGCAGTTGTGATAACTTCTTCTCATGCTCAATCTTCACACCTTCTCTAGCCTGAAAATAAAATATTCATCAGTTTACCAACACAGTCAACTGGGTAAAATTCATCAAAAGGTAAAAAAAAAATTCAACAAGACCTTGATTTCTTCATACAGCTTCTTCTCCCAAGCCAAGAGACGGTCAAGAGTGGAACAAAGGCTCTTGACACTGTTTGGTTGATCCAACGCCGTCGTATCCATCCTGTACTTGACAGCTAATGGCGGCTTCGAGGTCCATGTCGAGCTCAGGTTGCTCAGTATGCTACTCGAATGAATCACAGTTTCTAAATTTCACAATGAAGAAAACCAAATCAACTTTGTGAAAGAAGTCGAAGTTATCAAGAACAGAACAGAACATAACTTAAAACTCACTCTTCAACTGGCTGAAACTTCGATCAAGCTGAGCTCTGCCAAGCTCAAGCATCTGAGACACTTGATCACCAGCGGCAGCCGCCTTGTCGAAATTCTCCTTGATGGCATCAACGATCTCTCTCAAATCCTTATGCCTCACCACCATCTTCATGTCAGCTATCTCTCCTCCGCCTCTATAGCTACCGGAAGAGACCGTCGCATCATCTGCTTTATCGTCATACCTTCCTTTCTCAGCATATTCTCGGGGCATTGGTGAAGCCTGCTGCGGGTGATGCCGACTCATCGAATTACTAGTCCTCACCGTAGATCCGATCTCGGAAATCGACTCCCTATCGTCATCTTCCTCCTCATCCTCCGTGACGTCAGAGGAGCTCGTAGTGCTGTAATGATCGTGAACGTCCCATTCGCTACACTGTACTTCCTCTCTCTCCGTCTCTTCCTCTTCCTCATCCACCCTACTGTTCATTGATTCAAACTGTTTCTTCTTGTTCTTGTTACTGGAATGGAAGAAGTCATACTCTGACCTCTCTGTTTCGGTACCATCATCGTCGTAACCGTCGGTTGGATCGCTAAAGGGATTATCCGGTTTGTGTTTCCTCTCATAACCGGCGGTTGGATCAGTAAATGGATTATTAGGTTTAGGTTTCCTCTGTTGAGCCTTGCTCTCGAAGAAATCGGAGTCAGGAGGAGAAGGAGGGTAGAAGTTCTCCCAGTTCCACACGGATGAAGCGTGTGAGGGAGTTGCTGAGTAAGTAGAGTTCTGATAGAAGCTCGGCATGAAGTTGGATCTCTCACTCATCGGAGAAGCCGAAGGACTTGACTCAGAGAGAATATGAGGCAGCTTTGGTTTCTGCTGCTGTTTCCTTCGTCGGTTGGAAGAAGCTGGAGGCTGTTTCTGCTTGGTGCTTGCAATGGATGGAGACATGAGAGGAGGAGGAGGAGGATGGACAGAAGAAGGAGCAGGTGATGGAGGGATCAAGTTGGCTGTAGAGTGTTCAGAAAGTGGAGGAGGAGGAGGAGGATGGAGGAAGACTGCCGGAGTCTGATCCGATACGGAGAGAGGCTCATTGGCGGCGAATGAGGAAAGAGCAGATCCAGTGAGACGAAGTGATCGGCAGTAATCGGCGTGAGCGACGGCGAGATGATGTCGAGCGTAGACAGCTTCTTTCATCAGACGGCGGCGTTCTTTACACCGCCGAACAGTATCCTCGCTATCGAGTTTCGACGCCGCACATCCCATGGCTTTCTCTTTCCTTCAGTTTTCTTCTTCTTCTTTTGCTTCGTTACGGTGGCGCGTGAGCTCACGTCTGCTCTGCATTTTTCAAAACAGATTCATACAAAAGAGAGAGAGAGGAGAGAGAGGAGAGAGAGAGGAGAGAGAGGAGAGAGAGTGTGTATATAAGCTGTTTCCAGTATTTTCCACTAAACACTTAACACTGTACTCAATTTTCGCATATTTATCGGGAAAAATAAAAGAAAGGAAAAAAACATAACCGGCAAAATAAATTAAAATGTCATTTTTATCGACCTATAAACGGAGTCAGTGACTGGTCTTTAAACTGGACTAATCTTTTTACCTTTCGGTTTCTTTATTTATTAGTTAAAAAATTAAAAACTTTAGATTAAAAAGTAATTCGACATTTTCTGACACAATTAATTAACCGTTACCAGAACCTACATTACAATACTACCCGTTAATAAGATTTGATTATTCACTAAAAGAACTTATTATACTCAGTAACACAAAAAGACACACGTTGTCATTCACGTTAAAAAACAGTCAATTTGTGATTGATGAATTTGATAAAGGGATCGCTTTTTAATTGAATATAATATTGTCAATCAAATTATTGCGTAGCAATAAAACTAAAAAAAGGGTCGTGGACCTCAGAGAAAAAAGCACCGACCGATAAGAAGCAAAGTGAAATCAGAAACGGCAGGATGGTGGAAAGCTGAAGCTCAAAACGGTGAAAAGTGTTAACTTTCCTCTTTGAACAAGTCTTTCACGGACAGCACAAAACCACATGCATTTTCCCTTTTATTTCTCTTTTTAGCTTTCTAGTTTCTTTACCAAATCACTTTGTCCTAAAAGGCCAAAAGACTCATCATCATCGCCTAAAAAACCGACCCCACCAACTGTGGACTTTTTACAAATCAGGCTCAGATCATAATTTATTTGTTCTCCTTATTTAAAACTATACAGACTAAAGAGCATCTTATTCGTTTGCTCTTTAATGGATTCTTGAATGCTTCAATGAATGTGCCGTGCTCTTTTTTTCTTTTTTTTTTTCAGTACGCTCTACTTAGATAAACTCATACATTTTAATTTTCTGTAAAGAAGAACATATGAATAGCAACTTTTTGCAAAAATGCCTGGAGGAATGTTTTCTAGTTATATGAACTCGAGCAATTTAATTTATTTTTTTAGAAGATATCATTCATATAAAGTTGATGGTTAAATAAAAATATCGGCACAGAACTGTAGAATTCTCCTTTCTATGTTTGTTTTTTTCCTATGTTCACACCAATCTAGGCTGAAAATTTGTTATTGGTTTTCATTTTTAGACAAATGCCTCTTCAGGTAACATATGTTCTCTCTACGTAGCGTGACCGTATACTACAACTTCTCAATTGGTCTACCTTTTATTTATTCCTGTCCTGACTACATGTATCACTTATTTTAAAGGGCTATAGAAGTTCTCTCGGTTAACCGACCAATTCACGAGTGGCACAAACCAAGCATACTCGGGTTCAGATTAGAATCTATATCTCCAAAACCAGAAGCTGTAGATTTCAGTGGGAAAATCTACAACTACAAGACCATGCAAGGGTTTATTTTGACAAACTTTCTCGATCTGAAGATTGCACTATGGATACCTCTTGACTGATTTACATGATGTCAGTCCAACAAGCTGGTACAACAACTTTTCACCCTTAATATATAATTCTTATACCTTTCTTAGTTAATACGGTCATGTATCTTGCTCTCATGCTCTGATAATCTAATCAAACAATAAGAAACACGACAGACTTGTCGAAAGGACGTCCGGCTAAATTGTTGTTGTCCACTAAATGGTTCTTGTCTTCTGAAGATTTATATGGTCAAAATGCTTATATGTATTAATTATTGATTTTGATTTAATGGAGGGTGTTAAGCTCTTAAAGATCTCGGAATATCCTGATTAGCGTGGAAAAAAAATCCCAACATCATGGATCACCACTATCTTGCATTGTTTATTATGGAGCTTACATTTTGATAGTTTTTCTTACACATTCTAAGAATAGGACCCTTTTTGTACTAAATAATGAGATTAAGGCAACTTCGATCGAATTATTTGACGCGTGTGCCAATTGTTTTTTTGTTTTTTTGTCCCTCAAACCTTTTCAATAGGCAAAAACAGAGGTCAATGTTTTAATAGGCTCGACCTTAGATCATGGAAATTAACATCTTAGTCAGATTCTTTTGACTTCTGAGAATTTTCTTCTCTTGATTGGTAGGAGTACAAGTTACCATCTAGGATTCGTACGGAGGTAAAATGTTAATAAAGAATAGAAACTTTAGGAATAATAGGTTTAGTTTAGATTTACTACCCTAATGCCGGTAAATGCTGAGAGGCTACGAATTTGCATATCCTCTCTACGTCTTCAATTATACATTGGTAAATGAATATTCAATTTCTCAGATCTTTTTTCTTATTTTTAATTAATTTATCGTAAATATATGTTTTTTTTTTTTTGGTAAACATTTTAAGATCATAAATATATGTTGGCAAGTTAAATGGCAATAATGACGTTTTTTTTTTAAAAAAAAGAAAAGAATGTTGAATGACATTTTGAAGGAGTCAGCTTTCTTCTGCATTGGGTTAATCTGGCCGGCAAATCTTTGATCTTGTTATTATATAGAGCCTCTTGTCTTCTTTATTTGTTGCCTGCATTTCACATTTGCCTCAACTTCCCAGATTTGCCCTTGGTTTTAAAAGCTTGTCCTATTTCCTTTGTGAAGGTCAAGCATTGAGAAATAACGGGTGATGCTTTGGTGAAGGTTTTTTTCTGTTCCAGGTGTGTGTTTTATTTAGCATTGCTCGTCTTTGATTCATGTCCGCATATATTTCGAATAACTAGTTTCCACTTGAGCCGAATATGTAGAAGAGAGAATTTTTTTGTTAACAAAAAGGTGTCCCTGTAATTGCTTCAGGCACAAGGAATATGTGTAGTTCCTTACTAACGAATAAAATAACTTCGCCATTGCAGATTCCATAACTGAGTTTTAGTAACTTCCGGCTCAAGCAAAAAGGAAGTTCGATATGACGGACATAGAAGCTCTCAAGGCTATCACCACGGAGAGCATTGATCTGGTATATATTTTTTTATACCTCACCACTTTTTTTGTTTAAGAGTATTGCTTCTGATAGCTTGTAAAGTTGTCATGAAAATTATGATCAAATGCAAATTTCTCGTGGATCGTTGCTTTGCAGGAAAATGTTCCCGTTGAAGAGGTTTTTCAACATCTGAAATGCACGAAAGAGGGGTTGACCTCCAATGAAGTGCAGGAGCGTCTTACCTTGTTTGGTTACAACAAACTTGAAGAGAAGAAGGTTAAAAAATGGTTTCTCAATCTCGCAATTATCTTTTAGTTTTCTGTTGATTTCCCTCTCTCTCTCTCTTTGTTATGTTGATCTCTCATTTTATTTGGTTCTGCAGGAGAGTAAGATACTCAAGTTCTTGGGGTTCATGTGGAATCCACTTTCATGGGTCATGGAAGCTGCAGCGCTCATGGCCATTGGTCTTGCACATGGAGGAGTACGTATTTTGTTCCCTCTCGTAGATCATATCTTCTTCGAGAATACATCTTTAAGATTCTGATGAAACTAATTTTTCTCAAATGTTCAGGGAAAGCCACCGGATTATCATGATTTCGTTGGTATTGTGGTCTTACTTTTGATAAACTCAACAATCAGTTTTGTAGAAGAAAACAATGCCGGAAACGCAGCGGCTGCTCTCATGGCTCAGTTAGCCCCCAAAGCCAAGGTACATTTCCTTTTAGTTGCTTTCGTCAAAATTTGATGGTAGTGCTTATCTTATTAATCAAATTGTTTTAGGCCATCCGCGATGGGAAATGGAACGAGATAGATGCAGCTGAGTTGGTTCCAGGAGATATAGTTAGTATCAAACTCGGAGATATCATTCCTGCTGATGCTCGTCTTCTTGAAGGAGACCCTTTAAAGATAGACCAGGCAAGTTCTGCTTCTGGATGTCATAGCTCTGCGTTCTTAGCTTTCATTCGACTAATCTTGGAATAGGTTTATCTTTTCTCCAGTCGGCACTTACAGGTGAATCTCTTCCGGTAACCAAAAACCCAGGTTCTTCAGTATACTCTGGTTCAACTTGCAAGCAAGGAGAAATCGAAGCAGTTGTTATAGCGACTGGTGTCCACACTTTCTTTGGAAAGGCCGCTCATCTTGTGGACAGTACTACCCATGTTGGTCACTTCCAGAAGGTATGTTTGTTCACACTTTAGTAGTAAAGATACAAATTGTTTTCCAAAGGTTTTTGACAGTTAATGACTAAAAGATAAACTTTGTATACTGATATCCAGGTTTTGACAGCAATAGGAAACTTCTGTATCTGCTCAATTGCCGTAGGAATGGCCATTGAAATCGTTGTTATATACGGTCTCCAACAGAGAGGGTACCGTGTTGGTATCGATAATCTTCTTGTCTTATTGATTGGTGGAATCCCCATTGCAATGCCTACTGTTCTCTCTGTTACAATGGCTATTGGTGCCCATCGCCTTGCGCAACAGGTCCATACAAGTCTTAAGACAGAGTCAGTTAGCTTTCCTTGGTTTTTGTGTTTCCGTATAATGACCTTACTTGTCATCCATTTCAGGGTGCCATTACAAAGAGAATGACAGCCATTGAAGAAATGGCCGGAATGGATGTTCTGTGCAGTGATAAAACGGGTACTCTTACGCTGAACAAGCTGTCCGTGGATAAAAATCTCATTGAGGTTTGCATCTTTTCTCCATTCTACTTACTCTATAGCTACTGATCCCCGATGTAACAATACCACTTCTATTCATCTCTTATGTCACAGATTTTCAAGAAAGGCATCGACAAAGATATGGCTGTGCTTATGGCTGCAAGAGCTGCACGTTTAGAGAACCAAGATGCTATCGATACTGCTATTGTTTCGATGTTGTCAGACCCGAAAGAGGTATCGGTTAAAGACTCAAATTCCACTAAACTATATTCAATTACCATGTTCGAAGAATGGTGGAACATGTTTTGCGTGTAGTAATATTATTTGATGCATTGATCTGATACTTTGTCTTCAAGGCACGTGCTGGAATCCAAGAACTCCATTTTCTTCCATTCAGTCCAGCTAATAGAAGAACTGCACTAACGTACCTTGATGGAGAAGGCAAAATGCACCGAGTGAGCAAAGGAGCGCCTGAGGAGGTTATGTAAACTTTTCCATATCTTTCTTTACGAATAGCTATTACTACATCACCTTAAATTCACTCACTTTTTCCTGAGATATATTGTTCTGAAATTTGTTGTTGTTTCCCTTTATAGATCTTGGATATGGCACACAACAAATTAGAAATCAAGGAGAAGGTACATGCTACAATCGACAAATTCGCAGAACGTGGCCTAAGATCCCTTGGGTTGGCCTATCAGGTGAGACATATTTAACTACTTCTACAGAGTAAAGTGGTAACTGTCTTTTAATAGGATATCTCCTCTGATTACGTTGTCAAATTCCCATTTCAATAATAGCAAGTGCCAGACGGTGATGTTAAAGGTGAAGGTGGTCCATGGGACTTTGTAGCTCTTCTTCCTCTGTTTGATCCTCCTCGACATGACAGTGCACAAACGATTGAGCGAGCACTTCATCTTGGAGTCAGTGTTAAAATGATCACAGGTACAAAGCATGTCTTCTCTTTAGCTCATACTCGACTTGAGATTCAATATGTATTCATAAAATATAAACAAAAAAACCATAATACTTGCAGGTGACCAGCTTGCGATTGCCAAAGAAACAGGAAGAAGGCTTGGAATGGGAACAAACATGTACCCATCTTCGTCTTTGCTCTCTGATAACCACACTGAAGCAGTTTCCATCGATGAACTTATCGAGAACGCAGATGGTTTTGCAGGAGTCTTTCCTGGTAACCTTACTTATTACTTGTAAATTACAACATTTGCAACTAAAAATCTTCGAGCTATACCTAACAGCCTTTTTGTCCTGTTTTTTTAGAGCACAAGTATGAGATTGTGAAGAGATTGCAATCCCGAAAACACATATGCGGTATGACTGGTGATGGAGTGAATGACGCACCTGCATTGAAGAAAGCTGATATTGGAATTGCTGTGGATGATGCCACTGATGCTGCTCGTAGTGCTTCTGATATTGTCTTAACAGAACCTGGTCTTAGTGTTATCATCAGTGCTGTTTTGACTAGCCGTGCAATCTTCCAGAGAATGAAAAATTACACGGTACCGTAATTGCTTCAGCCTCATTGACCCATCACCTAATGAACTTTCAAAATGAATGATTTGGTTAATTTTTTTTTTTTTATTACCTTCATTGTGCAGATATATGCTGTTTCTATCACTATACGTATTGTGGTAAGTTTCTTCACCGGAGATGCATCAGATTTTCACAAATACTTGGTCCTAATTTTTCATCTGATACACATTTTTTATATGCCTTTGTGTTACAGATGGGTTTCATGCTTCTGTGTGTGTTCTGGGAGTTTGACTTCCCTCCATTCATGGTTCTTGTTATTGCAATTCTCAACGATGGTTAGTTACTGTTAAAATTTTCAATGACTCAGCTTAAGGTTGTTTCTGGTGCTTTAAAGCATTACCTCTAAAAAAATTGCTCTCTCCTGTTGAAAAGGTACTATAATGACCATATCAAAGGACAGAGTCAAGCCTTCTCCAAGTCCAGATTGTTGGAAACTCAAGGAGATTTTTGCTACTGGTGTTGTCCTTGGAGCTTACTTGGCTATTATGACCGTTGTGTTTTTCTGGGCAGCATATGAAACTAACTTCTTCCCTGTAAGCTATATACATTATCCCTTTCCTTGCTTTGACTCCAAATTTCAACTGTACAGCACAATAATATCTTCTTCTTTTTTTCTCCTATGTGGTAGAAAATTTTCCATGTGAGAAACTTCAACCAACATCATTTCAACATGAAAGACAAGGAAGTGGCTCTACATTTGAATGAACAGATGGCTTCTGCTGTGTACCTTCAAGTCAGCACGATCAGCCAAGCGTTGATCTTCGTGACCCGTTCAAGGAGCTGGTCATTTGTTGAACGTCCCGGTTTTCTTCTTGTGGTTGCTTTCCTAATTGCTCAGCTGGTAAAAGAGATTTTCTTCACCTATCCCGTTCCCTTAAGTATACTTACCTTCTTCATTTATAGTAATGTTAATGGAATGCAATTGTGTGTATTTTTCTAAAAGGTTGCATCGGCGATATCAGCAATGGCAACATGGCCTTTTGCTGGAATCAGAAGCATTGGATGGGGTTGGACTGGAGTTATCTGGATATTCAACATAGTTACATACATGTTACTTGATCCTATCAAATTCGCAGTCCGTTATGCTCTCAGCGGAAAATCCTGGAACCGAATGATGGAGCAAAGGGTCCGTATATTTATCTCTCCCTTTGAATTTGGTACTACACAGTTACATTGGCCTTGACCTAACAAAGAACTGTGTAAACTCTGAATTTGTTGCCAGATTGCACTCACTGGCAAGAAGAATTTTGGGAAAGAGGAACGAATGGCTGCGTGGGCCACCGAGAAGCGTACACAGCACGGTTTAGAGACAGGTCAAAAGCCAACGTATGAGAGAAATGGCGCAACGGAACTTAACAATATGGCTGATGAAGCTAAAAGGCGTGCGGAACTTGCAAGGTTAGAATTTTTGTTTTTGGATAACTTTCTCTAATATGTACATATTGAAGATTGTTAGTCTCTGTCATATTTCATAGATGATGATCTCTCATGTTTGACTTTTCTGATGAATCTTGCAGAATGAGAGAGCTTCAGACATTGAAAGGGAAAGTTGAATCAGCTGCAAAGCTGAAAGGCTATGATCTTGATGATGTTAACAACAACAGCTACACAATCTGAGAGTCTTTACTATCTGTTTAATTCATTTTTATGTTTTACCTCCTCCTTTCTTTAATTTATATGTATTACTATTCTTCTTGATATTGACATTCATTTTGATATCTCGGTGGAAGATTTCATCTAATGTTGTTGTCGTCTTTCATTTGATGCTTGTAACTTTGTTACTCTTATTTGATGAAATTCTCATATACTACTTGATTGGTTTCGTTCGTCTCTTAAAAAAGAACACACATTCTAATTTTGATCTACCATTACAATTATTTTTCCAAACGTTTATTTGTCCAATCAAACTTTGTAGCCTTACATACGTTTTTCGCTAACAGATTTACATACGTTGTTCATCCAAAATGCGTTCCACAACTTAAATCATCTATATAACCTCCACTCCAAAACTAATCAGACATATAACTTAGCTAAATATATACAAAATTATTCCGATAAAATATCTTGATTCAAACCAGACTATGTTCCTTTCTGAACAAGTCTGGAAGTCTTGGCATGACATTTGTAACTTGTAAGCAAATACTACTATTTAACAAAAAAAAGGAATAATAAAAGGACACGTAACACTAATTGTTTGTTTCTGATCAACAAATCTTTGAAGTTGTTGACAAAATCACCCCCACGCGCTAAATCCGTGCGTGTATAAGAGAAACTAACTAAAAGTCAGTAGCGCGTCTTATACACGTGCTCAACTGTTGGTACTTGATAAGAACAAACCACAAGACTTTAACTCATCGAACAACCAATAAAGTCTCCTGCGATCCTTCGAGAGAAATTTTTAATAAATCCGGTCGGCGACGAGAGTAAATCCGCCGGCGGAGTTTGTTCCGGTATCGAGAATTAAGAATCTGTTTCTTTTACTTCATCTTTCTTTTTTTCCTCCCACTAAAACCCTTAGCTTCAAGATTCCGTTACCGGAAAAGAGAAATTTTTATTTTATTGTAATTTATTCTCTCTTGAATTATCATTACAGAGGAAGAAAATGGCTTTGCTTAAGGCAGCAGTTATTGCTACCCTAATAAGCACTTTCGTCACACTCGCTTCTTCTGTTCCTTTCATAGTTCTGCATGGTATATTTCTTATCTGATTTAAACCTTTTCGTTACTGACTCGTTTTTCTGAATAGATACCTGAAGATAATCATGTTCTTATTGGTAAAAGTAATCATTTTAATTAATGTACTGGAGATTGATTAGTTTGTTTTAAGTGTCTTTAGGTTTTCGTATTTTTACAAATCTCTTGGAAAAGTGAAAAAAGATTTGTGTTTTTTTTTTTGCCTTCTCAGGAATTGGGGACAAATGCAGTAATTCAGGAGTGAAACAGTTCACAGAGCTTTTAAGTGATTGGTCTGGTTCTCAAGGATATTGCTTGTATGTCTCTGTCTATGCCCTCGTCTGTTTACCACTAACTTAATCAGTTATGGCTCATATATTGTATGAATCCATTGTTGTGCTTCTTTGTAAATTCAGGGAGATTGGGAATGGCTCATGGGACTCATGGACCATGCCGCTTCTTGATCAGGTGTTGTCACATGTTCAAAGAATGAAACTTGTATGAGTATATGCCGGACAAAAACGAAAAGACTGATTTTTCGTCTCTTTTTCTTTCTATGCTTTGCAGACAGCGGTTGTTTGTGAGAAGGTCAGATCAACTGGATAAAGTGTTTTGCTGATTTTGGCATTTGAAAATCCATTTCATCATCCATGCTGAATACTACAGGTGAAGAGTATGCCTGAGCTCAGTGACGGTTACAGCATTGTGGGGCTTTCTCAGGGTAACATGGTTGGTCGAGCTCTCATTGAGTTTTGCGATGATGCGCCTCCTGTAAGTCCCATAAACTTCCATATATATGACTACATGTATGAATGTAGGTAGAGATATGAAAGAGCCTAGCTTTTTTCAAACCTTGTATTCTTATCTCTTACGATTATTATTGCGGTTAATATAGGTTAAGAATTTTGTATCGGTAGCGGGACCTCATGCTGGCACTGCATCGATTCCTTTCTGTGGCGTAAGTTACTAAACTTTGGTTTTTGTTCTGTAACACTGCCAGTGATTGTTGTAACATTTTCTTGATTTTTACAGGCTACCTGGATTTGCATCATGTTGGACAGTATGATCAAAGCAGAGATCTATAGCGACTATATGCAGGTAAGTACTATGTTCAGGATTGCTTCTGCGTAAATTTTCTGTTAAAGGAAATGAAACTTAGTCTTTGCGTCTGGAATTTTTTTCAGGAACATTTGGCTCCTAGCGGTTTTCTCAAAATCCCAACTGTAAGTTTTCGTTAAAAGATTCAAAATTTTCGGATTAGAGTTTTCGTTCTTGTTGTAACTGAAGGCTTTCATAGGACATTGAGGGTTACATGGAAGGTTGTAGATTTCTCCCAAAGCTAAACAACGAACTTCCAGTTAAAAACTCAACTTATAAAGAGAGGTTCTCAAGCTTGGAGAATCTTGTGCTTATTATGGTTAGTCATCGAAACCAGCTTCTCTGCTACTACTTAACTTACACATGTGTAACACACTTTTATTTATGATCAATTTTCAGTTTGAGCACGATACAATACTGATACCTAAAGAGACGTCATGGTTTGGATACTATCCTGATGGGTCTTTTAAGACCATTCTTCCACCGCAAGAGGTAACTAAACTCTCTAATCATTGTCTCAAATGGCTCGATTTTGCAGCAGATACATGCGGTATAACAAGTGTTTTTTGGATTTTGTTTTCCTTTTGTAGACCAAGCTCTATACCGAGGACTGGATCGGTTTGAGAACCTTAGACGAAGCTGGAAAGGTCAAATTCGTTAACGTCTCTGGAAATCATCTTCAGATATCTAAAGAAGACATGAAGAAGCATATAGTGCCATACCTCTGTGACAAAACATCATCATCATCATCATCTATAATAACAATGGCAGTTTCCGAGTCGTCTTCATCCTCAAACCGGTGGCTTCCTAGTGTAGGGAAGTCAGTTATGGATCTGATTGGTCCGGGGGTGGATCAGCTTCAGCTTGTGCTGCGTCATGTCTGAATCTGATGTTGCTGTTGTTGTATGTTTTCTGACAAAAAACAATGGTCGTCACGTCTACGTGATAAGTTTGTAAAAACAAGAAAAGCTTTGCAAAATCTCTTACTAATGGTTCTAAATCTAAAACGATAGCATATTATAAATCAACTATGTTGTATATATTAAATACTTATCCCAGACTACTATGAACCCGCCGGAATCAATCACTCACCCGAAGGTGATACTGCCTTCAGTATCATTTTTATCGTTTAAGAAACAGAACATTAACTGCGAGACAAAAGCATTTGTTGTGATATCAAAGCAAGAGAAGTGATCTTATTGAGCCAGCGAAGTATTGCATCTTTGGGTTTTTTTGTAAGTTTGGGCTAGTAAATGAATGGGCTCTTATTGGGCTTACAGAAATGACTACACATTCAGCAAAATACGATCTGTTTCTCAGGTCTGGTCCTAAACTCTACTCTGCATTCTGTTTGTTTTTTTCCGTTACAGAGAACGAACACTGAGAAGTCACACACACACTCTCTCTCATTTTATCGATCTCCGTGGACACCATGCCTTCCGTGACCAGCAGCACATACGCTGGTGAAGCTCTCTTGCTCGAGATTGTTTTGTCTTTGGACTGAGATTATTCATCTGATTTTCTTTATGTTTATGTTTTAACTTTAAAAAAACTCTGGCAGAGGCTAAGACAGGGGTGTTCTGGGACGTGGAGGATTATCCGATCCCTGATGGTCTGGACCCTGAATCGGTATATCGGAATATCAGAGCAGCTCTTGCCATCAAGGGTTATGGTGGTGAGGTGAAAATCATGGCTTTTGGTGATAAGAATCAGATCCCTGATTACTACGTGAAGATCAATGAGTATTTAGTTCTTAACTTCCATGCCATGATGGTTGTAATATATAATAAATACAGTATCACATCACATGTGAGCATTCGAATCCTCAAAATAGCATTCAAAATATTAAAAGATGTAATCATTTACATTTGTCAACCCCGGAAAACATTAAAACATGTTTTTATCAAAGAATATGCGCGTCGACACAAAACTTGTATCTACTTAGTTATTAGTCAAAATACTGCGAGACTAAGGAGCCAATGTCTAATAACGGATATGTTTCTTTATGTAGCTACATATTGCTAACTAGTTAATCTTTCTACATATTGCAATCGTCACGTTATTCGTTCGTAACTTGAAAGTAAAAACACAAGAAAAGCTTTGCAAAATCTATCTCTCTCAAAAGTTTCTATATATTTATGATAGGGAGAAAAAAAAAGCCAAATATTTATGTCACATGAAATGAACAGATCCTAAAAATGGGATAAACAACACCAATAATCCCTAAGGTCGGTTGTTACAGAAAATCTCAGAAGGAGATAAAATGAACATAATAAGCCCACGGCTATATATATATAGATATATATATATATCACAACAACTTTCTTGTCTTTAATCTGGATCAAACATCTTCTGAGACCAACATCTTGAGGGTTTTGTGCTTTTGCAGCATCATGAGCCTGATTCTTTTGCTTTGTCTTGACTTGTATGGTCTCTGAGATGCAGAGATATCCTATCACTAAAATATGCTAATAAGAACGCTCAATTCCTAGTAGAAGTTGACACGTTCTTTCCTTTTGAACATTCTGCCTGGTGATGCTCGAGGTTGCGAAGCACAATTTTCGCAAAAATCTTAGCCTCACGAGGCATATTCGCAGCTGCAGCAGCAGAACGCAAGATCCTCGCGTCTCCAGCGTTCTGCATCAAGCTTGCGTGATGCATCGCGTGACGACCTCCCGGTATTGTAAACTGCATTTTTCCATAGGTTAGTACCAAAACGCAATAGATTCGAAAGCACACTAACAAATCTTTGTAACACAAAAGAAAAATACCTGGAGGAGCGCAAAAGCTGCACATGCTTTGAGTACAGGAGAAGGGTTTCGCAACATTGTAACAAATCTTCCAATTTCGGAACCACTGCATCTCAAGTGGCCAGCTTCTGGGATTCGAGCTTTCTCCGAGACTTGTGCTAACATAGATGGAGCAGATGATAAAGGAGTAGCTGCCAAGATTTGGGGTTCCATGAAAGTTGTAATGAAACTTTCGATTTGTGTAAGAGCTCTGATTCTAAAACCAGCCAAGCTAACACTTTTAGATGTGCTTTCCGCCGATGAAGTCCCTATCATAGCATACTCATCCATCCTGTGTAGATAGATAAGATCAAACGCCAGACTTAGGCATAATAAATAAAATTAAGCTTGAATGGGGATATGATTTATGTAAGCTCTGAGTACCTTCCATCAAACATGTATGCTAAAGCTAATGCTGCCATGAAACGAGCCATTTTGGATACAGAAGACGAACAGAGGTTAACAAGTGCAACAACTCCTCCTTCCGCCACAATGCGGAGAGCATTACCAGAATTAAAAGCAAGATTCCACAGAGCTCCTGCAGCAGTTTCATGTACATCCTTGGAAAAGGTAAAAAAGCTGGATCAGATTAGCCCAAAAGACCCGGACATGACAACTTAAAAGGAAACAAAATGTTTTTACCTCAGCTTCAGATCGTGCAAGAGCAATTAGAGGCGGTATACCACCTTCATGTCCAATTGCAATGCTGATAGAAAGACCAACAAAATATTGTAAGGATTATCATTAAGGTTTTAAGTTAATCGCTTTTGTATTGATGTTGCTAGCAAGTTGCATTAATAAAATAAACTCAAAATGGTTGAACCTGTTTGCTTCTGAGACTGATAGACCCCAAAGAGCACCAGCTGCTCTCTCTTGCAGACCAGTGGATGCATTTGAAGAAGACTTGGCAAGTGCCACCTAATATAAAACCAGAAACAAGTGATAAGTTTCCCCAAGATGAAGCTGAACACACATAAATGAAATAAAGAAAGAAAAGGAAACATAATACCAAGGCTTCGACACCACCGCATGCAGCAATGGATTCTCGATTCTTGTCATCAAATGACAAATTCCAAAGAGCACCAGCAGCTTCCTGTTTAACTCCTTCATGAGGCGATTTCGTCAGCTTAACAAGAGCTTCTAAGGCACCGGCCTCTTGTCCAACAGCAGCATTATTATTGTTGCTATCCCCATGAGCAGCCAGATTAGCCAAAGCACGAGCCGCCTGAGAAAGAAAAAAAACAAAGACAATTTGTCACAAACCGAATATAGACAAGCATTAGCATCCATTACTGAAAATCACCACAAGCACAGAATCGGTAAACAAAATAATTAACGAGGTGCATTCCGAAACACGGAAGTAGCATTCCGAAACACGGAAGTACCTGTTCTTGTGCTCCTTCATACTTGGAATTTCGAGCTAGCATCACCATCGCATGCACACCTCCTGCTCTTGCAACTTCCGTGCTGCATTTATCGTCTGCAGCTAAATTAGCTAATGCCCCAGCAGCACGCTCCTAATCAAGACAAAAAGAGTACATTTCTACTTTCAGAAGGAACAAAATATAAAACAAATAACGAAAATTAATCAAATCTAGCAAAATCTTTGTATTTTATGACCGAGATACCTCCATCTCTACAATTTTTTATATTCGATAAATCTAAAATATATCATACACTAGTCAAAAGGATAAACCAAAGGTTAGTATTATAAATTCATGTGTGAATAACTACTGGTTTTGTTAATACTTAGCCAGAGTGAAACTTTAAAGGTGGGAAGCGTGTACCAGAACTCCATCACAGCCATTTGGCCATCTAAAGATAAGCTCCACTAATGCATTCACTGCTCCTGCTTGAGTAATCGCGTTCTGATATAAATATAAACACGAAACAACAATGTTAATTAGAGAGCAAAAGGTTCATGTGTGTATAATAACTCTTTATAAGGGGACCGTATACCTTATGCTCTTCTCCAACAGAGAGATTCCATAGTCCACCAGCGGCTTCTTCCGCCACAAGTCTATTCGTAGACTTTGCCAAACCAGCAAGAACATTGATCCCTCCTTCTTCAGCAATAGCCTTTGCAACATTAGCATTGACCGATAAGTTTGCGATAGCCTTTGCAGCTTCTGACTGAAGACCTTCACGCCAAGATTTAGCAAGTTTTACAAGAATTCGGATACCTCCATCTCGCATAACTGCTTCAGCTCTTTCGCAGTCTATACTAGCATTCTCATCATCCACGACGATGAAAGTCGCAAGTCCTGTTGCCGCTCTCTCTTGGACATCCTCTTGTGAGCTTTGCATTAACCTGAGAAGCAACTTAGCTCCCTGGTTCAGCCAAAAATTGTTCAATCCTTGTGCGTTGCTCTCTGCCAATCGTAGAAGCGTATGAGAAATGATCCACTCAATCCAACGCATTGTTTCGTCAATGCTTTTATCCTTGCTTATCAGATCTCTCCAGTAAGAAAATACATCCTTTGGCATCTTCAAGTGATCTTCAAATAGAGAAGCTAGCCCATTAAGAGTCTTATTGAACATAGCAAGCAAGAGCTTTCCTTTGAATCTATTGGTGTAGAAATTAAAATCACGTTCGAGAGAAGGGCAGTTTAAAGCACACACTACTTTCAAGCTTTGCGATGATTTCAACAGCCTGGAAACCGCAATATGGTCAATGCTGGTTCTCGACACATCCAAAGCGATTAAGTTCGGAAGCTTCTCCCAATTGTCTGTTGCAACTTTCCAGTTCATGTTTGTTGTCCCGGCAACAGAGAGGTAGCGAACAGATACCACTTTTCCCAGTGCTTCTTCGTTGATGTTGACGCAATCTAAGAATCCAAGTTCAGTGAGCTGTGGGCAGTGTTTAGCCAAAGATTGAATTGCCTCAGAACTAACATCTCTCATTCCAGAAAGCCGAAGCTTTTTGAGTTTGGGACAGCAAAAGGCTACAACCCTTATAGCATCACTACTGATCCTCTCACAGAAGTCTGGTCCAAGCTGGAGGCTTTCAAGAGCTTCATGGCGAGCCGCAATCATAGACAATGTAGCATCTGTTATCTTCCTACAATAGTCGCCGCTAATCTCAAGCAGATTCCTTGCTCTGAGATTAACTATGGCATCAGCAGAGTCAAGGCCACGAAACCTAACCTTCTGAAGATCAGCACACCTATTTGCAAGAGAAGCTGCTATTGAAGGATCAAACTTGTGAGCACGAAGATCCAATGAACTCCAGAGACAAGGAGAAGCACCAAGGCTTCTCCATGTCCTACAGGTCGATGCTACGCTAGCTCGATCACGATAATTCAATCGAGTAAACAGATGAATCACCGTGTCGTAAGGCAAACTAGTCCAATCCAGAGACTCTGGAACCTTAGGTGCTACATCCTCCTCGCCATTCACAAGATGACTTGGAGAATCAACTTTGTTCTTCCCATTTCCCTCCACTCTCTGACGCACCCTACGACTCATCTCTTGATCGGATGTAATGATCAACCCTCTTGCAGCTACAACAACTAAATCATCATCACACAGATCCTACTCCCCCTCAACAAAATTCAAAACCTACAGAACAAAGAAAACAAAAAGGTCAAAGAACTCCCCAATTTGGCCAATTCAGATACCCAATGGCTCCGTAACTAAAATCCCATTGACAATACAACAGACACCAAACTCAACAACACGAGATGACGAGAATGCTCGCCTGATTATGACAACAAAAAAAACCCTCGAATAGATAAGCAACAAAGGGACTTAAGAGAAGCAAAAGCTATGTCCTTTCTACACCAATTCAATACACAGAGACACCAAACGGAAACAAAAAAGTTGAAAGAGTGATGATGGTCGGGGACAATTCAAGCAAAGAGCCCAGAGAAAACTGATGTTTAAGACATTAAGAAGAAATACGAAATCAAAACACGTGAAAGTAATCACCTTTGGAACAGAAAAGAGAAGAACTTTGTGTTGCTTTTATTGAGAGCGACAGAGGAAGAAGGAAGAATTTGAGGAATTGGGGAATGAGGGTGAAGAAGAAGAAGGAGAGAGAGAGACGAGAAGGGCGGTGTTGAAACAAGAGCTCATATAGGCAAATTGGAATTGTAAGAGAGCATCAATCACCTCCTTTGCACGGTACATTATATATTACCAATTACCACTCCTCTTTTCTTCTTCATTTTTTTAAAAAAAAGTTAATTATTTTTTTTCCATATTATTACCATTTTTTCTTTGAATTGTTTTGATTCCTAGTTTTTGTTCTAATCAGTATTCTAAAAGATGTAAAGAAATAGCTTTTAGATATTATTCTGATATCCAAATTTCAAATTTGATCTAATATAAACATAATTTAATCGATAGAGTTTTCGCGCGTAATAAACAAATTATCCGTTAATTACTTTCGCGCGTAAACATACCGGTTATATAAAAAATGTTGGTTTAGTTTAAATTATAAATGCTAATTAATTCAAAGTAATTTTTTATAAATTTGTTAACATATAAACAATAAAGTTTTTGGCAATATTCATAATAATTTATGAAAATTAAGTGTGTCACATCTTTTCTTTTCTTTTGGTCAGAAGCTTTGTTTATCATTAATTTAGAAATGTATATACATGTATAATCTCTTTAGTCAATACCATCATTACATAAATTTGTTTGGTAGATAATGAATACTTAGTCTTACATTTGAGTTTCTTTTAATTGGTTAAAGCTGATTTTTTAAAGATTAGTTTGATGTTTTTTAGTAGTAATAACGCATATCGTAACACATGAGTGACATGTGTGTTGAGCCTTTAATAGTTAAGATTTTCTCATAATTAATTAATGGATTTTTATGGTGTTTCTTGAATAAATTTAAGACTAATTATTTTTTTTCTGTGAAAATGACAAATAATCATAAACCATGAATGACAGACATGTGTTCTATGCCAAAGAGGGATTTTCTTCTTTAATGGTTACAATTTTATTCAAAAATTGAAATCATGCCGAAACCGTAATTGTACCAAAATATTTAAATCTTCCCGTTACTTTACAGTAAAATCCAAGAAAACTGTAACAAAATCGAAAAAGAAACCAAAAGAACAAACGCAACTCACACACACTCCTTTCTGAGTAAGCTTTGCATATTTTAGGCAAAAGCAAATTACAAGAGAAAGAGGCACCTTGCTGGTTGCTATTAATAGCTAAACAAACCTTCTTTTCCAACCCATACTTTCTATTAAGGGATACAAATTAGAAGTCTGAACCTTTGGATACTTCATTTCACAACTATTTTTTGCACCATGTGTTTAAATTTTCATCAATCACATTAGCAAAACTTCTCCAAATATGCAACAAAGAGCTTTTTTAACTCAACAAAATCGTCCCATCCAAAAATTTCATACAAAGTTTTGCAAATTGTGCAGATTAAAAAACTATAACAAAACTCTGATATATAATAAACTTTAGTAGAGATCAGAGAAATGATGTGAAGCTACACAACCATGAAAGCTTTTACTTCAGCGTTTTCTATCTGCCTTCCATTTGTATACCGGTTTACCATTTGGGTTGAGTATCTCGTCTTCACGTAGCTTACGTTTGCGACCCTTTTTCTATGCATTAAAAGGATCTTATCAGAGATGTTTCGTTACCAAGATATAGTCATACGATTTGAAACTGAATGATATATAAATTACCTGTAATTCTTTTTGCATTGACATATCACTGTATAACTTCTCCAATTCTTTTGCCCTGCTCTTCCGTGCCTCGAGATCTCTGTATGATCTATTCATTTTCCTGTTTTAAGAGATAGAAGATGATGAGCATTGCTTGTCCGTTCGATACCTTTGAATAAACATCGAATGCAATTTCAGATACATACTTTTTAATATCTTTCGGAATCTGTATCGCGGAGATATCACTTTCGCTTTTAGCTTCTAACTCCAGCTCTCTAGCCTCCTCTCTGATTAAGAAAACCAGAGTTAAAGATTATAAGATAACACATACAACAATGCGGTACTTCTTCTCACAACAAACTGCTGAGCATAAAACAACACTCCAAAAGTGAAGAAAGAACTAAAATGCTGGGAGTAACCTGTCTTCTGCAAAGTACACATGTCTACGGCTCGGCTGGTCCTCAGTACATTGTAGTGATGCAGTAAGCTTATCAATTTTCTACAGAAGACAGAAGGAACAAAAGAGAAAAAAATGGATAAGTATGATAGTAACCAGAAAGCTATTTGCACTGTGAATGAGGGAAAGATAAACTTACGTTTTTCTCACTCTGCCATTTTTGGAACACATATCCGATATCTTGGGTCTTCATTATCATGAGCTCTTCAGCACTGTATTTATTTACCTCTTCCCTAAAAACAATCAAAATACAAACCACGAGTAGGAGAGAATCCATGAGGTTAGCAAAGGAAATAATGAAGCGGAAAAGAAACAGAGAAACTTCGATATGATTACTTTGGTTTATGAACTCCGCGATCTGTTTTACTATTGATCATCTTAAAATAGAATTCATCTGGATTCTTGAATGCCGCCTTCTGCTTAAGTTTCTGCAGAACATCAAGAATAAACAAAAGGGAGCGTAAGAGAAACAAGGGACTGTGTGTCATGTGCTAGTCAAGATGCCATCTATGGTTGTAACCAACAAATGTCTAAAAAGCAATGTGTCGCACACTCTCTGACCGAAACATATTCTATGAAAGCAGGGATGCAATTTGAGAACAGTACAATTGTACCTTTGTAGTCTCTTGCTTAAGGTGGTAAGCTTTAGCTCGGATAACATAATCCTTATGCTTCTCGAGGAGGCCAAACCTCTTCCTGTCTTGCCTGATGGGTTGTAAAAATCCAAACTTTAGTAAGAGAAATTGGGAAAAACAAACGAATGAAGGGAAATAAAACGAACAAAAGAGCAATAATAATAATAATTAGCTTACGGTTGAGATCGCTCCTTATGAGCAGGCCGTGGAACAGCATTACGCAGCGACGACATGGTTTAGAATGGCTTTAACGCTGTCACAAAGAGAGCTTACTATTAAACATGAACCTTCAAAAGTCTGAACCTTTTAATTGAGTTCATGAACTAACACTGAAACCTAATATGAAGTCTTAAACCTAACTACAAACTGAACCTGAATTGAAGAAAAGAATCGACTAAACGAAAAGGAAAAAGGCCAAAGTTTCTCACTTGAAATACAAGTTAGTCGACGTCCAGGTGAAAGAGGTGAGCAGAAGAAGGAGAAGAAGAAGTTGACGGGGACACGAAGATTTTCCGATGACGTGCAACTCGACGTTTGCTAAGTAGAGTAGAGACGACGGCGACAACAAGTGTTTAGGTTTTCTCGGGGATAAAGAAAACTGAACCTTCTGGCTGACACTAAAGGTTTAGTTTTAATAAATATATTGCAACAATTACTATTTTGCCCTCTTAATCAATTTCATGGCCTTGATTGCAAATAGTAGTTTCCACTTTCCGCAAATAATTTTTTTGGGGGTCAAATACTTTATTTTGGTCTTTATATGAAATCAAAAAAACTGAAGTTCTCAAAATGTGAGGAGCATTGAACATCTACCTCTACCGTTTCAAATTCCGATGTATCTTTGTACGATTTACTACTAATTGTTTGGGGGTGTTTGTTAAAGAGTGCCAAAAGTTGGGGTAGATAATATAAAAACAACAAAATAAAAGAGAGACTAAAGTTTTAGTGATAGATTGCTTTTAACTTGACCAACCCACAGATTTGAAACCGAAACAGAGAAGCAGGAAGAAAACAAAAAGCTCCAAAAACACGTGATTTACCAATGCAACAAACGTTAATTACGAATACGAAAAGGTCGAGACTTTACATAATCTTTACCTCTCTATGTAATTTTCCACCTTTCCATGAAACCCACAAGATAAATAAAAGCCTAAGCCAAAAAGGCTTAGTTTTCTTTTTGGTTTCTTCTTGCAGTTTAAGAGTTTCAGAGAGTAAGGAAGAATGCAGATTCAAGGAAGCTTAGTGATGGAACATCACTCGGAAGTTAATTGCATGTGACATCTGAGTAGAATCCTATTGTCCTCCTCTCACAGTTCTGGATACTGACCAGCTCCACGTCGAAAACTTCAAATTGCTTCGAGCTGAAGAAGGTCGAAGGTCCCACCTGGTTTGATCCAAATGATGAAGATAGGAACATTGTTTTGTCAAAAATATGATCAACCTTAGATGAAGACAGTTTTACACAGTAAAAGACTAATCCACATCGATTTACACATGTCCTAAACCAAGCTTTGAAGGTCCTAAGGAGCAGGCTCAAGCTAGGACTTCCATTGGAAAAACAACTGTTGATAGAAATGATACTAAAACTATTTACTACGAATAGAGTTTATAGTTTAGAACAATGTACAGTCAAGAACAGAGGTGTGATGAAGTAGGAACTAACCGGAGGTCCCAATTCTGGAGGGATGATAATCCTTCTTCGCCCACCGGGCTTCATGTCACGAATTCCTATTTCGAATCCTGCATTCGTAGAAAAACCAATCTTCAATCTGTTTCCTTTCATTAAACATCATACACATTAGAGGGCATATCTTTTAACTTGCCTGGAACAAGGGCATTGGTTCCCATGCGGATTTTAGCAGGAGAGCCCTGAATGTAGGTACTGTCTATTCGTCTTCCGGACTCATTGTAGCCGATATAGTGAAAAGTCACCTGGCCAAATACCATCAAATTCAACGGGTTTTCTACGGATTATATCCTCCAGAAGAGCATACCGATATTCCAGAAATGATCAAAGTTTGAGATAATAAGATAAAGTTAATGAAACATAGGCAAAGTACCTGCTGACCATCTTTGGGGCAATCACCTTGACCAACATCGAAGTCTCGATATATGAGGCCTGAATCAGCTTTGATGTAATTATCTGAAGCTACGACCTTAACCTCAAAACCTGCACTATCATCAGCAAAAACATAAACACAAACAAAGCAGCAATAAGTATTCTTTTCAGCAGGATCTTCACGCAAAATGAGAAAAACAGGACGTAATAAAAGGTTTAAACCTTCTCTAACAAAGTTAGGAAACTCGTCAGGGGCATTGTTCTCTCTCTGTATCCTCTTGTTCTGTTCTAGTAACCGTCTCTCATCATAAGGGCTCTTAGATTTTGTCTTTGCAGATGAAGGTAAAGCCGAAAACAAACACGGCGAAGACACCAAAACATAAACAAGATTCCTCCGACTCAAGCTGCAATATTTTTAAAACCTTCTCGTAAAACAATGGCACAAACAAAGAAACTAGTCATCCCTCAGAAAGAAAACAACTTTACCTTTGGTACTTTGGCTCTTCACTCAACGAACAAAACGTCGAGCGTTTACCTACAAGAAATGTAAGTCTCGGAGAGAAATGATTTGATAAAATTGTCACCATAGCTTTCTCTCCCTCCGGCAATTCCTGCAAAATCCAGTGTTATCCTAAGTTCTTCTGCGTTTAATTTTATGGATAATTTCGCTTTAACTCCTCTATTTTCAATTTATTACAATTTAGACCCGGTATTTTCCTTTTGAGACTGTCAAGCTCTCTGGTCGTTGGTCAAACTCAAACACAGTTGACTTGTCCCCAAGCATCATTTATTCATTAGTAAGTTAAAAGTTCTCATTTTATTCAACAATATAAACCTCCAAGAAAGAGAGTGATAATACCGGGTTCTCATCAACAATGCAGATAAATAAAATATTACATCAATAATACAAGTGAATGAAGCAATCAATGGTTGGTCATCTGGTGAGTGTGTCATCTGAAATGGCTGTTTCTGATAATGCCAATGCCACCTCCTCCTCTACCAATGCCGACTCCTCCTCTAGGTTGTTCACCGGAATGTAGTTTCTGCAACCTAATCTGTTCTCTGAATTTAGCTATGAACTCATCAGCTTTTCTATCAACTTCGTAATGGTCATGGCTTGCATTGCTCTGGCTTTCCCAAGCAGCAGCTTCTTCTTCCTCCTCCTCTAAGGTTAGTAGAGGTTGTTGCTCGGCCTCAGTCTCTTCCGTAACATCATCATCATCATCTTCTGGCTCTGATTTAGCGCGAGTTTCTGGAAGCTTCTCCTGGTGTGGTACAATTGCTAGTTCGTCTCGCCATTGTCTTCTCGGTTTTGTTCTTCCACGGCTTTCTACTTTAGCTTCTTCTACTCGGTCATCAGATGTTTCCCCATCTGTCTTTAGATTTTTCCCATGGCGATCAGATCTTATAGTCCTCACGGACTTTGCTCTCGATGAAACTTTACTAGAAGCTCTCCAAGATTGTGGTTCACATCTCGGACTGTTTGACTTCACTTCCTTGTTATCACCAGGAAGATCTTTCTTTCTGGACTTATCATAATCCACAGAGTCATCCACCGTGTTTCTTGTGACATCTTTCACCGGCAAAGTGTCACGGCCCGCTCGTGAAGAACGCATTGCACGCCTTGAAGCTTTAGCATTCGTTGGTTGGAACAGTACATCCAGAGCAGGAAAAGATTCACTGAACTGCTCGTCTTTTGCAGATTCTACCGCTGTTAGCTCCAAGGAGCCGTGACTCCGTCCCTTCTTGACCCTCAGCTTTATATGGTCAGACTCCAAACCTTTACCGGCATTGTCTTCAAACAAATGGTCATCACTCTTTTGCTGAAGATTGCGTCTTCTGGTTGTGGAATCATCAGCACCATCAACGGGAGATGAGATGAGATCAGGAGGATATGATCTACGAGACTTGTTCTTCCCTCTCCGGGAACTTTCACCAGTCAGGTTAAGTGATTTAGATCCCGGTTCCTTCTTACTGAAGAACTCTGTTCTTCTTCCTCTGACTTGACTTCCCTCCAATTCACCTTCATAGCGTTTCCTTACATCCTCCTCTACCAACGAGCCATCACTATAATGCCGAGAATGTAAGACACGCCTGTGAGTATCATCGGTCGCTACTTCTGGCGATGGTGGAGATGGAGACAGTGGTGGTGATGGGGGCAAGGACGGCGAACTAGACCGTGATGAGCCTTGCAGACTCTTCTCCTTAACCGATTCATCCACATTTGAGTTTAACGACTCTCCAGAAACAGAACGAGAAGGCGAGAATCTATTCTGAGCATTGGATTCAGAACTAGCTTGAGACGAAGAAGAAGAAGAAGAAGTAGAAGACCTCGATTTAAGAGTCGCATACTGAGTTTCATCCACGGATAAAGGTTGAAAATTTGAAAGATAGTCATCTCCCATTCCCATCGTTTCAGGTCTAGAATGCCATGGAGAAGACGGAGCAGCAGCCACGGCCTCATCAAAACCCGTATCAGCCAATGACTCATCACCACCACCACCTTGCTCATCTACAGCTCCATCATCACAGCTATCAGAAAAAGAGCCGTCTTGAGGAGGAAGAGGAGGAGGAGGAACAACTGCTGCAGCATTGTCTCTCAAAGCTGACCTTAAACTCCTAACAGGCAAGCCTAAAGGCTGGTGAACAACGTGGCCATCAAGACCATAAGCTGGTCGAGCAACCACAAGGTTAGATCTCCCTTGAGAATACTGCGAGTTCCAAGCTTGGACTTGATTGATTCTACCATATTCAGAAGAAGATTCTTCCAACTCGCTTTCAACAACAAAGGACTCAGATTTATTATTCCTCTCTTTAACCACCAAAGAAGTTCGAGCACTGACGTGAATCGAACGGCTCTCATCGCTCCTAACATGGACAAAACCACAAGAACTCTCTAACTCCTCCTCGTCGAAAACAGAGGAAACCTGGAAGATTCTAGATACATAAGACAAGGAAGACTCATCTACACGGCTCATCCTTAAATCAACTGAAGACTCGACATTCCTACGGCTAAACAAACCATAAGCGACGGCAATGCCGACGAAAAGGAGGTGAATCAGTTCCCAGAACTTGGTGAGCACAGTCTCCCCGACAAAGTCGGGAGCTTGAGAAGGGAACAACGGCAAGGCGAGGAGAAACAGACCGAATAGGACAGACTTACAGAAGAATCCTCCTCCGGTGGGTTTCGACCGAGGCTGCGCAGGGGAGCCAGACGGTGGTGGGGCGGCGGCGGCGACACTCGGCGGAGAGCGACGCTTGGTGTAAGAACTCGGAGACGCCATTTGGTGTTGAGTGTGGGAAAAATTGAGATCTCGAAGTGGGAGAAGAAGAAGAATAGAGATTTGAGGGGATTCGAAGGGTATGTGAAGAAGGAAGGAAGAAGACTTCGAAGCGACGTAAAAGACAGATCTAACATTAAAGCTGTATGTTTGGACAAAGAGTGAGAATGGAAACTATCTGCAACAGCTTAAAGCAAAGATAGAGTGAGAAGAGAGAGAGAGAGATTAAAATATAGTAAATATTATTATTTACTAAAAGGAAAAGAAAAGAAAAGAAGCTGCTTGCTGCTCTCGTCACAAAGACCGTTGCCGAGATTTACGGAATTAACCTTGGCATTATCTGCGACACCAACCGCAACACGTCGTCGTATCATGGACTCAGTCGTGGAAGTTGTTAATGATTACGGTGAAGTGTGTTTGGTATTTTCTTCATTCGGTTTATTAACTTTATATTTTATCTAGTTTTCTGGTTTCACAAAATGTCACTATATGAAGTTTGTTTTCTTTGAACCCAACATTTAAATGAATTTTATCGTTACACTAATTATAGAGCAATATCTGCCAACTCAAAACCAAGCCCGGTTCTAGGTATGGGTCGCTTTTGCAGAGAGCCTGCTTCTTTTTGACATATCAAGTTGTTTCACACTTTTAGGGCCCAAATTCTAGAAAGTATTGGTTTTTGTTATTGGATTAGGGTTTAAATATATATACAGAGAACAGGGTCCACGATCAATATTAGTCGGGCTTGCAAAGAACAGTACTACGAAGCCATGATTATCAATTAGAATCAAGCACATCGGTTTTCTAGGCTGGGCATTGGGCCACGTTTGAGGATCGAGAAGTCTTACCTTCATTCATTGCTACGATTGTTTGTCTCAAATTAAACTACAGTTAAACTAAAATAAACAAAAGTTTAAAGATCACATAATATTACTTAGATATAATATGATAGAATAATAACTTACAAATATGGTTTCTGGTTTGGTTTGATTGAAACTGATTCGGTTGTGATGTACTTTTGATTCAGTTTGGTCGTTATGGAATTTATAGAACCAATCAGTTAATATGAAAATTGGTTTGATTTCAGTTTGATTTAACTGTCTACTTAAGGTCTACATGCTCTGTAGGCCACATGTTGGATCTGGCATTGCCTTGAAGGCCCATATATTAATTTCTCTTTTGAATTTCTTTTCTCGTCTGGCAACAATATATCTTCGTCGTACCTCTCTCTTTCTCTGTCGGTTGAGATCTTTTTGACATACAACAAAAGAAAATCATATCTTCAGTGTTCTGCAAGAGATTCTAAATGGTCTGACTTCTTCTTATGTGGACCCAAAAATGTCCAAATACAGACCAAATGTTATGTTACGTCACGTACATGTCTCGATATTCGTATTGGCTAAACATTTACTATTGAATTCACGTACATGCAAAACATACACGCTTGCTCAATCACAACGCCTTCATTGCTTCTTTACTTTTGTGTCCTAACTAATAGTCTAATTATCTATTGATCATCTTTGCAAAATCCCTTTCCTAAGTGACAAGAAAAAATACCTAATTCAATAGGTAACTCATAACTGTTTTAAGTACTGACGCCACTAAATAAAAAAATTATGTGCATAAACTAATATTCATTTCACATTTTCTCTCGCTTGAAGAAATTAAAATCGAACCCTGAATTTGGTTGAATAAACACGTAACCAGTGGCGTTTCCCTGCAACATCATAATGCGTGTTCAACCATTCCAATTTCATACAAATATAAAACATCCATAAATAATTAAAAGAGCAGAAAATAAAACATGTCCATTTTCCAGAAACTAAAGCTTTTTTCTTAATCATTAGACAATGATATAATTAGTACATTTTTCCATTTTCCGTAATTCATCTCTCAGTAGACATTAAAAACAAAGGAGACAAAAAAAGAAGACGGGCACGAGACCAACACTTGATAAGACGTTCCAAGATCGTTTTAGCATTATATAATAAAACGAAATCACCAAAAGCCCATTAACGTTAAACTAAACTAATTCTTCGTAGAAAAAATAAATAAAACATTTTTTTTTTAATGAGAACCAGCAGCTGGACGTTGCCGGAGAGGAATAGCAGCCCACGGACTCATTGGCCCCATAGGAGATGATGACGCCATCACAGGAGGAGCCACCGACGATGATGACGATGAAGTAACAGCGACACGCTCACAGGAAGGACACATAGTGAGAGTAGTGGGAGGTTTCATGTGCATGTACAAATGGGGTGAAAGCTTTAAAGCCCTAAGCTCACTCACTTCCTTCTGCAATCTTCGATTCTCCTCCGTTAGAGTCTCGCAACATCTTTTTAGATATTCACAATCGACTTCCGTTTGCTTCAGCTTCGTCCTACACACAAATTACGAGTCCAAAACCTTCAATACCTCCAATGCTAAAAACCGGAATCCAACCTAAACTACGGTTGTTTTGGAAATTACTGTTTATCATATACCGATTCGTACAATGAATATCTGGTTATTATTCTTAAATAGGAAAACTGGAACACTCAACCAAAACTTGAGACAAGACCGATTTCACATTGGAGGTTTTCATTCTTAAACCGGAGAACTGGCTAAAGACGAACTAAACCCTACTGGTTAAGAATTTAAGATAACAGCCCCATTAGGATCCTCCTTTAGGAAAATCTTTATGGGTCGTAAGAGGACAATGATGTATATCACCATCATAGCAATAACTACATTTTTGTTTTTTCTTAGACTCAAATTACAAAACTGTCCCTTTAGAGTCTCGAAAAATTATTACCTTGCCCTTCGGTTTTGGAACCACACCTCGACTTGCCTTGTCCTTAGATTCAATTGCTTAGCCAAAGCCATCTTTTGTTTCTGCATCCAACGCAAAGTAACAACAAGTCAATAAGGAAAATAAAAAGTCAACTTTTTGAGGGAAGTTATAGCATTAAAAAAAAAAAAGAAACGTCAATATAGAAGTAAATTACGGAAAATGCCACTGACCGGATTGAGAGTGCTATGTTCTTTAAAAGTCTCCTCGAGGACCAAAGCTTGTTCTTTAGACAAACGGAGTTTCTTCCTCGAACCGTCGTCTCCGTTCCCGCCACCATCTTCATCGTCGCTACCGCCACCACCGAGCGAGCTAGAAGCTCTCTCAGCCTCGTTATCTTCTACTATTCTTCCTCCACCAGCTGCCGCCGCCGCAGCCACCAGCTCCCGTTCGCTTCTCTTCCCGCTCATCACGCTTGAGACAGTGCTATTCGGAGAAGACACACCGGCGTCGTCCTCAACGTCAACCACCACCCTCGATGCATCTCTGTTCACGTCGATTCCCCGGAGGAACGATCTCATGTCAGAGTTCCTCTCTACAGATTTATAAACGCAACGTTAATTTGTGAGAATAAGATCGGATCTAAGAAGATATGATATTGACTGCTATAAGAAGAAAACATTTCAACTGTTGAACAAAAGATTCTGATAAATAAGGAAAGTCTGAAATTAGTTATGAAAAAAGGGAAGTACCTGAAGATTGAAACATTTGAATCCAGCTGTTCTGAATCTTTTGAGGATGGCTATACTGGCTCTGCATATGCATGTGCGATGAAGATGAATAAGAAGCCAAAGGCATTTGATTTAATCTAGGAGAAGACTCCTTTTGATTTGATCCTAAACTCAAGCTCAAGCTAAGCCCCAATCCATCATCTCTTTCACCCATTTCTCAACAACAAACAAAAACCTACTTTTTTTTTTGTTCTCCCAAGTTTTTTTCCGGGAAAACGAATAAATGACTTCTCTTTCTTCTCTCTTACTCTTTCTCTCTCTCTCTCCTTCTTAAAGATGTTGGTGCCACTGCCTCTACACTTGTGCACCAGTACAGTTTCAAAGATATGGCTTATGTGTATATTTATATACAAAAGAGTTTTTTCAGACAAAGAGATATGGGGTTGTGGGGAGGCTTAGGGTTTCAATGATGACTTGTGTCAGAGAGACCTCTGTTACCTCAATGATGATATATACTGCAAAAAAAACCTGCTTTTTTAACTTAACCATGGTTAAATATAAATCCAGGAGTTATTACTTTTACCTCACATCCTCTTTCAACCATGGTTAATTATTATAAAAAAAAGGTCTACCCTATCTTGTCCTCTTTCTCTTATTTTCCGTTTTGTAACTTTCAACTATTCAATTCTTTAACCTATCAAAGCGTTTTTCAAATCTTCTTGTATTTATGTTTATGTATTACAGTAAAACTCGCCAAACCCATTCATCAACGTTTTTACTATATATGGATAAAGATATTTCTTACTTTAGACGAGAAAATTAATTTAAAACAAAAAAAAAAAGAGAGAAAGAGAGAGAGAGAGGAAGAGATCTATTTACCCGAGTTTCAAAGTGAAAACAAAAAATGTAAAGAAAGCTCTTTTTCAAAAACCCACAAGCTTAATGGCTTTTTGTATGTGGCTTTCATTACGAAAGCGGCTTTCTCGCTCGTTGACCGTTGACCAATAAGAAATAAAGGAGGGAGGATTATAAAGCTGCGGTTGAAAAACAGTCCAGACAGTAGAATCCACGCGCTGGTGAAAAATAATATCATAATAATTAAAGAATCATCATCATCATCATCAAACATTTATCATCATATCATGCCTTATTGTTATCATCATATCCCTACTCTTCACTGAAAATGTGGGTCCTACGTATCCCAAAGACAACTTTTTTGCAGCTTTGCTTTTTATAAGTTTTTTTTTCTTTTTGGTGCATATAATAGTTTGTACTTTTACTTCCCATGTTAACATGAGATTGTTTTGGTTTATAGTCCTGAAACAAATCACACTCACTCCTCAAAATGAAAACAATTAGACTTCATATAGGTTTTATAGTCGTGGATCTTTTCAGGGAACTTTTTTACTAAATATAAAATTGCAGTCCATCATTCTATTATGTAAATGATGTATTTGACTAATTATATTTTTCTTAGTAGTCTACTACAGCTCTATTATTTTATGTAACTTATTAATAATAAGTCACGATGTGGTAATGAAATAAACTTGGTTGATAAAAAAGTATCTGTTTTTTTAAGATTACGTTTAATACTAGTTGTATGTGATTGTATGTTTAAAAAAAAAAAAAAATCGTTGTCTGAGATTAGGGATGATAATTAAGAAAACCAGTGAGGTACACGCGCGAGTGGGGGAACGTGAGAGGAAGAAAAGAGGCGGTGGGCTCAAAATGGGTATGGAATCAGGAGGGGGCAGAGATACGGTGTCGTATCGATAGGTTACACAGAGCTATAAAGAACCCTAAACACTGCATGGATTGGAGTTGTCTGTAAATCCAACATGCATTCCCATTCCATGCCTCCCTTTCATTTATTGTTCTATTTTCCCGATGTCTTTTGTGTTTAAATGTTTTTGAGTTAATAATATCAAATGCGAAATTAACTTGCCATTAATTTCATCTGTCAGTCAAACATAAATAAAAGAAAACGCTCGACAAGTGGTGTTGGTAGATTTTATGCCTGAAGTAAATAATTTTTTTTAATTAATTCTGTTTTACCAGTATTTTTTTGTTTGTTATTGATAATGCCATCATTACTTCTGCCTTCAGTCTCTTCAAGACTTTCAGCAGTTTCACATACAAGACAGGTCAGCTTTATTAATTTGATCTTGAAACGTAACATTAGTACTGGTAATAGTATTTAATTGTACTCCATTAGTATTTTGTTTTTACATTTACAAACAATCTAGCATAACCCTTCTTCTCATTGAATTCCTCCATTTATGACAGTATTACACTTGGTAGATTCTCAGACAAACCACAAAACCATAAGTCAAAATAACACTTTTTTTTTACAGTTAACGGTTAACGCATCTATGCAAAGAAAAAAAACAAATAAACGAAAATTTGTTTATCTCTTTTCATTTTCCGGGTTCGGAACTTCGTTGGTGGTATTTCTCCTAATTTTAGGGGAAAACAATATATTTTACTCTGTAGTTTGAGTAGTGACAAACATCATGTGTGGTAGTATTATTAAATAATCACCAACGTTGGTGTTATCATCACACGTTACACGGTTTTTTATTCATGTCTATCCCAAAATGGTCCTTTGATTATTGTAAATATCTATTATGCGGGCTTTGTACAATGAACGAAGAAAAAGACGAAGGGGAGCATAGTAACTGTGAACAAAAAACGTGTATAAAATGAAAAACTATGTATACGTACGTTGATCATCGTCTTATTCGTGTATATCCCAATGTTCCTATGATTATTGAAAATATATAATCGACCTAGTGCCAATGATTATTGAAAATAATCTAGGGTGTGGTTTTATACAATGAACGAAGAAAAAGATGAAAGGAATATGCATAGTCATTGTGAACAAAAAAAACGTGTATAAAATTAAAAACTATGCATACGTACGTTAATTAGGTCCTAAACCGTAATTGGTTATATGTTCAAATAAGCCTATCATCGTGGATCTGAAATTGAACGGTCCAGATCTCGAGAGAATCCTTCTTATTTAAGCATGTGACTTCAATTACGTAATAACCTCTCTTGTTCTTGCAGAAGAGAAAAGGACCTTTCACTAGAGTCTCCTGCTTTGTGTTAAGTGATTAAAATTTGAAATTTTGAAAACAATAATAAAGGGAAAGAGAGATTAAGTCTCGACAAAAAATAATAAACGGTTGTTAAATTAGGCTCGAAGTATGTCTATTAGCGAGTCAGACTGAGACATTCCGAAATTAATTACACTGTGTAATTCCATTTCCTCGGTTTCATTGTTTGCTTGGTTCCTTGTATATTTACCCGTGTGATGAACTCAACAATGTTAGTTCAAAGTGATTAATGTCAATGGACAAATCAAATGTTCATCTAAGAAAAAAAACAACAATTATAGAGAAAAAATATCACATTTAAGTTAGTTTTATACTTTTGCCATAAAAATCTTAAGTTTTTATTTTAATTAGTTTTATACTTTCTCGATAAAAAAAAAAACAAAAATCTTAAGTTTCTTTTGATAGCAACTTTGAGGAGAGTTACATCCATACTTTGTTTTTCAAAGTACAAAAAAATGGGATTCTCAAAATATGAAAATGTGACTATTTTAAGAGATGATATTTTCAAGAATAAACAATTTTCATAATACACTATTTAAAAAGTCAGTAATTTCTCCTATCCAACATAATTGAAATTCTTTTTTTAGTCACCTTACTAATCAAATTAAATTAAAAAGCAACCTATAAAATTGCTAAAATCCTAATTTTATATTATTTTATAGTGTATGAAATTTTTTTAGGTAACAATTTCCATAAAATATTTTCTCATATATTATAAAATAGAAAATTATAAAAATGATTTGTGGTGATTATGAGTTGAAAATAAAATATTAATATGACATAATAGCACATTTAGAATTTTTTATAGAAAATATGAAATTACGGTTCTATAGATTGTTGATTAAATAATAGAATAAATTTAATTTTAATTATCAATTATATTTGATTTTGCTAATATCATATTATTTATAGATTTTACATTTTTAATTTAAATTTTTTGAAATTCACAATTTAAATATAAAATATGAATTTTTTGGTGAGATTTGGTCCACTTCAAAAAAAACAAATGAAAGAGAAACAAAAAAAAATCGTACTACAGTCAAACCTCTATAAATTAATAATGTTGGGACCATGAAAATTTATTAATTTATAGAGTTATTAATTAATCGATAAATTAATATTTATTAATTTATAGAAAATATGTGTTTAGTCCATAATATTTTTTAGGTTTTTCTTTGAAAAATATTGATATTCTAAAAATTTTAAATGAATCTACTAATAATAATGACATATAAAAACCTTAAATAATGAAAATGGAATTGTTTATCGCACTATAATAGATTTTAATAATATATATTGAATATATATGTAAGAATAATATATGTTTATAAGTTCAAAATATATAAAAATAATAAAACTAAAAATGATATTANAAATGATATTACAATATATTTAAAAGTCTTTAGAAATGCAAAATTCATCGTATCTAAAAAACTTTATAAGTTTTGAATTCAAATCTAAAAGATAAGCATCACTAAAAACTTGATATAATAAGTAAAAGTAGTAATAAACATTAATAAGATCTTTATTTTA